>JANJXV010001304.1:0-152084 GCA_024803745.1 Megascapheus bottae
GACGTCATAGAATGGAGCTGTGTGAATTCAGATTGGAGGTGTGTGAAGTCATAGAATGGAGGTGTGTGCAGTCATGGAATGGATGTTTCTGAAGTAGGAATGAAGCTGTGTGAAGTCATAGAATGGAGGTGTGTGAAGTCATGGAATGGAGGTGTGTGAAGTCCAAGAATGGAGGTGGGTGAAGTCAAAATTGTGGTGTGTGAATTCACAAATGGAGGTGTGTGAAGTCAGAATGGAGCTGAATGAAGTCATAGAATGGAGGTGGGTGAAGGCAGAATGGAAGTGTGTGAACTCGTAGAATGGAGGTGTGTGAAGTCAAAATGGAGGTGTGTGAAGTCACAGAATGGTGGTTTTTGATGTCAAAGAATGGAGGTGTGTGAACTCATAGAATGTACGTGTGTGAGGTCAGAATGGAGGTGTGTGAAGTCACAGAATGGAGGTGTGTGACGTTATAAATGTTGGTGTGTGAAGTCATAGAATGGAGGTTTGAAGTCATTGAATGGAGGTGTGAAGTCACAGAATGGAGGTGTGTGAAGTCACAGAAGGCAGGTGTGTGAAGTCACAGAATAGAGTTGTGTGAAGTCACAATGGAGGTGTGTGAATTCATAGAATGGAGGTGTGTGAAGTCAAACAATGGAAGTGTGTGAAGTCATAGAATGGGAAGAGTGTGAAGTCAAAATGGAGGTGTGAGAAGTCAGAGAATGGAGGTGTGTGAAGTCAAAGAATGGACGTGAGGGAAGTCAAAATTGTGGTGTGTGAAATAACTAATGCAGGTGTGTGAAGTCACAGATGGAGGTTGTGAAGTCACAATGGAGGTGTGTGAAGTCAAAGAATGGATGTGTGTGAAGTCATAGAATGGAAGTGTATGAAGTCATGGAATGGAGGTTTGTGAAGTCAAACATTGGAAGCGTGTGAAGTTACAGAATGGAGGTGTGTGAAGTCATAGAATGGAGGTGTGTGAAATCAGAGAATGGAGGTGTGTGAAGTCATAGAATGCAGGTGTGTGAAGTCATAGAATGGAGGTGTGTGAAGTCATAGAATGGAGGTGTGTGAAGTCATAGATTGGAAGCGTGTGAAGTCAAGAATGGAGGTGTGTGAAGTCATAGAATGGATTGTGTGTGAAATCACAGAATGGAGGTGTGTGAAGTCACAGAATGGAGGTGTGTAAAGTCACAGAGTGGAGGTGTGTGAAGTCACAGAATGGAGGTTTGTGAAGTCATAGAATGGAGGTGTGTGAAGTCACAGAATGCAGGTTTGTGAAGGCAGAATAGAGGTGTGCGAAGTCATAGAATGGAGGTTTCTGAAGTCATAGAAATGGAGGAATGTGAAGTCACAGAATGGAGGTGTGTGAAGTCAGAATAGAGGTGTCCGAATTCATAGAATGGAGGTGTGTGAAGTCGAATGGAGGTTTGTGAAGTCATAGAATGGAGGTGTGTGAAGTCACAATGGAGATGTGTGAAGTCATAGAATGGTGGTTTTTGAAGTCACAGAATGGAGGTGTGTGAAGTCATAGAATGGAGGTGTGTGAAGTCAGATTAGAGGTATGTGAAGTCACAAAATTGATGTGTGTGAACTCAGAAATGAGGTATGTGAAGTCATAGAATGGAGGTGTGTGAAGTCACAGAATTGAGGTGTGTGAAGTCAGAATGGAGGTGTGTGAATTCAGAATGGAGGTGTGTGAAGTCAGAGAATGGAGGTGTGTGAAGTCACAATGCAGGTGTGTGAACTGATAGAACGTAGATGTGTGAAGTCACAATGTAGGTGTGTGAAGTCATAGAATGGAGGTGTGTGAAGTCATAAAATGGAGGTGAGTGAAGTCACAGATCCGAGGTCTGTGAAGTCATAGAATGGAGCTGTGTGATGTCAGAATTGAGGAGTGTGAAGTCCTAGAATGGATGTGTGTGAACTCATAGAATGGAGTGTGTGATGTCACAATGGAAGTGTGTGAAGTCACAGAATGGAGGTGTGTGAAGTCATAGAATGTAGGTGTGTGAGGTCAGAATGGAGGTGTGTGAAGTCACAGAATGGAGGTGTGTGACGTCATAAATGTTGGTGTGTGAAGTCATAGAATGGAGGTTTGAAGTCATTGAATGGAGGTGTGAAGTCACAGAATGGAGGTGTGTGAAGTCACAGAAGGCAGGTGTGTGAAGTCACAGAATAGAGTTGTGTGAAGTCACATGGAGGTGTGTGAATTCATAGAATGGAGGTGTGTGAAGTCAAACAATGGAAGTGTGTGAAGTCATAGAATGGAAGAGTGTGAAGTCAAAATGGAGGTGTGTGAAGTCAAAGAATGGATGTGTGTGAAGTCATAGAATGGAAGTGTATGAAGTCATGGAATGGAGGTTTGTGAAGTCAAACATTGGAAGCGTGTGAAGTTACAGAATGGAGGTGTGTGAAGTCATAGAATGGAGGTGTGTGAAATCAGAGAATGGAGGTGTGTGAAGTCAGAATGCAGGTGTGTGAAGTCATAGAATGGAGGTTTGTGAAGTCATAGATTGGAAGCGTGTGAAGTCAAAGAATGGAGGTGTGTGAAGTCACAGAATGGATTGTGTGTGAAATCACAGAGTGGAGATGTGTGAAGTCACAGAATGGAGGTGTGTAAAGTCACAGAGTGGAGGTGTGTGAAGTCACAGAATGCAGGTGTCTGAAGGCAGAATAGAGGTGTGCGAAGTCATAGAATGGAGGTTTCTGAAGTCATAGAATGGAGGAATGTGAAGTCACAGAATGGAGGTGTGTGAAGTCAGAATAGAGGTGTGCGAAGTCATAGAATGGAGGTGTGTGAAGTCAGAATGGAGGTTTGTGAAGTCATAGAATGGAGGTGTGTGAAGTCACAATGGAGATGTGTGAAGTCATAGAATGGTGGTCTTTGAAGTCACAGAATGGAGGTGTGTGAAGTCATAGAATGGAGGTGTGTGAAGTCAGATTAGAGGTATGTGAAGTCACAAAATGGATGTGTGTCAACTCAGAAATGAGGTATGTGAAGTCATAGAATGGAGGTGTGTGAAGTCACAGAATTGAGGTGTGTGAAGTCAGAATGGAGGTGTGTGAATTCAGAATGGAGGTGTGTGAAGTCAGAGAATGGAGGTGTGTGAAGTCACAATGCAGGTGTGTGAACTGATAGAACGTAGATGTGTGAAGTCACAATGTAGGTGTGTGAAGTCATAGAATGGAGGTGTGTGAAGTCATAAAATGGAGGTGAGTGAAGTCACAGATCCGAGGTCTGTGAAGTCATAGAATGGAGTTGTGTGATGTCAGAATTGAGGAGTGTGAAGTCCTAGAATGCATGTGTGTGAACTCATAGAATGGAGGTGTGTGATGTCACAATGGAAGTGTGTGAAGTCACAGAATGGAGGTGTGTGAAGTCATATATTGGAGGTGTGTGAAGTCAGAATGGAGGTGTGTGAAGTCACAGAATGGAGGTGTGTGAACCCAGAATGGAGGTGTTTGAAGTCATAGATGGAGGTGTGTGAAGTCATAGATTGGAAGCGTGTGAAGTCAAAGAATGGAGGTGTGTGAAGTCATAGAATGGATTGTGTGTGAAATCACAGAATGGAGGTGTGTGAAGTCACAGAATGGAGGTGTGTAAAGTCACAGAGTGGAGGTGTGTGAAGTCACAGAATGGAGGTTTGTGAAGTCATAGAATGGAGGTGTGTGAAGTCACAGAATGCAGGTTTGTGAAGGCAGAATAGAGGTGTGCGAAGTCATAGAATGGAGGTTTCTGAAGTCATAGAATGGAGGAATGTGAAGTCACAGAATGGAGGTGTGTGAAGTCAGAATAGAGGTGTCCGAATTCATAGAATGGAGGTGTGTGAAGTCAGAATGGAGGTTTGTGAAGTCATAGAATGGAGGTGTGTGAAGTCACAATGGAGATGTGTGAAGTCATAGAATGGTGGTTTTTGAAGTCACAGAATGGAGGTGTGTGAAGTCATAGAATGGAGGTGTGTGAAGTCAGATTAGAGGTATGTGAAGTCACAAAATTGATGTGTGTGAACTCAGAAATGAGGTATGTGAAGTCATAGAATGGAGGTGTGTGAAGTCACAGAATTGAGGTGTGTGAAGTCAGAATGGAGGTGTGTGAATTCAGAATGGAGGTGTGTGAAGTCAGAGAATGGAGGTGTGTGAAGTCACAATGCAGGTGTGTGAACTGATAGAACGTAGATGTGTGAAGTCACAATGTAGGTGTGTGAAGTCATAGAATGGAGGTGTGTGAAGTCATAAAATGGAGGTGAGTGAAGTCACAGATCCGAGGTCTGTGAAGTCATAGAATGGAGCTGTGTGATGTCAGAATTGAGGAGTGTGAAGTCCTAGAATGGATGTGTGTGAACTCATAGAATGGAGGTGTGTGATGTCACAATGGAAGTGTGTGAAGTCACAGAATGGAGGTGTGTAAAGTCATAGAATGTAGGTGTGTGAGGTCAGAATGGAGGTGTGTGAAGTCACAGAATGGAGGTGTGTGACGTCATAAATGTTGGTGTGTGAAGTCATAGAATGGAGGTTTGAAGTCATTGAATGGAGGTGTGAAGTCACAGAATGGAGGTGTGTGAAGTCACAGAAGGCAGGTGTGTGAAGTCACAGAATAGAGTTGTGTGAAGTCACAATGGAGGTGTGTGAATTCATAGAATGGAGGTGTGTGAAGTCAAACAATGGAAGTGTGTGAAGTCATAGAATGGAAGAGTGTGAAGTCAAAATGGAGGTGTGAGAAGTCAGAGAATGGAGGTGTGTGAAGTCAAAGAATGGACGTGTGGGAAGTCAAAATTGTGGTGTGTGAAATCACTAATGCAGGAGTGTGAAGTCACAGAATGGAGGTTTGTGAAGTCACAATGGAGGTGTGTGAAGTCAAAGAATGGATGTGTGTGAAGTCATAGAATGGAAGTGTATGAAGTCATGGAATGGAGGTTTGTGAAGTCAAACATTGGAAGCGTGTGAAGTTACAGAATGGAGGTGTGTGAAGTCATAGAATGGAGGTGTGTGAAATCAGAGAATGGAGGTGTGTGAAGTCAGAATGCAGGTGTGTGAAGTCATAGAATGGAGGTGTGTGAAGTCATAGAATGGAGGTTTGTGAAGTCATAGATTGGAAGCGTGTGAAGTCAAAGAATGGAGGTGTGTGAAGTCACAGAATGGATTGTGTGTGAAATCACAGAGTGGAGGTGTGTGAAGTCACAGAATGCAGGTGTCTGAAGGCAGAATAGAGGTGTGCGAAGTCATAGAATGGAGGTTTCTGAAGTCATAGAATGGAGGAATGTGAAGTCACAGAATGGAGGTGGTGAAGTCAGAATAGAGGTGTGCGAAGTCATAGAATGGAGGTGTGTGAAGTCAGAATGGAGGTTTGTGAAGTCATAGAATGGAGGTGTGTGAAGTCACAATGGAGATGTGTGAAGTCATAGAATGGTGGTCTTTGAAGTCACAGAATGGAGGTGTGTGAAGTCATAGAATGGAGGTGTGTGAAGTCAGATTAGAGGTATGTGAAGTCACAAAATGGATGTGTGTCAACTCAGAAATGAGGTATGTGAAGTCATAGAATGGAGGTGTGTGAAGTCACAGAATTGAGGTGTGTGAAGTCAGAATGGAGGTGTGTGAATTCAGAATGGAGGTGTGTGAAGTCAGAGAATGGAGGTGTGTGAAGTCACAATGCAGGTGTGTGAACTGATAGAACGTAGATGTGTGAAGTCACAATGTAGGTGTGTGAAGTCATAGAATGGAGGTGTGTGAAGTCATAAAATGGAGGTGAGTGAAGTCACAGATCCGAGGTCTGTGAAGTCATAGAATGGAGTTGTGTGATGTCAGAATTGAGGAGTGTGAAGTCCTAGAATGCATGTGTGTGAACTCATAGAATGGAGGTGTGTGATGTCACAATGGAAGTGTGTGAAGTCACAGAATGGAGGTGTGTGAAGTCATATATTGGAGGTGTGTGAAGTCAGAATGGAGGTGTGTGAAGTCACAGAATGGAGGTGTGTGAACCCAGAATGGAGGTGTTTGAAGTCATAGATGGAGGTGTGTGAAGTCACAGTATGTAGGTGTGTGAAATCATAGAATGGAATTTTGTGAATTCACAGAATGGAGCTGTGTGAAGTCAGAATGGAGGAGTGTGAAGTCATAGAATGGAGGTGTGTGAAGTCAGAATGGAGGTGTGTGAACTCATAGAATGGACGTGTGTGAAGTCACAATGGAGGTGTGTGAAGACATAGAATGGAGGTGTGTGAAGTCACAGAATGGAGGTGTGTGAAGTCATAGAATGGAGGTGTGTGAAGTCATAGAATGGAGGTGTGTGAAGTCATAGAATGGATGTTTCTGAAGTAAGAATGAAGGTGTGTGAAGTCATAGAATGGAGGTGTGTGAAGTCAAAATGGAGGTGTGTGAACTCATAGAATGGAGGTGTGTGAAGTCACAGAATGGAGGTGTGTAAAGTCAGAATGGAGGTGTGAAGTCATAGAATGGGGGTGGGTGAAGTCATGGAAAGGAAGTGTGGGAAGTCATAGAATGGAGAAGTGTGAAGTCATAGAGTGGAGGTGAGTGAAGTCACATATTCAAGTCTTTGAAGTCATAGAATGGAGGTTTGTGAAGTCAGAATGGAGGTGTATGAACTCATAGAATGGAGGTGTGTGAAGTCACAATGGAGGTGTGTGAAGTCATAGAATGGGGGTGTTTGAAGTCACAGAATGGAGGTGTGTAAAGTCATAGAATGGAGGTGTGTGAAGTCAGAATGGAGGTGTGTGAAGTCACAGAATGGAGGTGTGTGAAGTCACAGAATGGAGGTGTGTGAAGTCAGGGAATGGAGGAGTGTGAAGTCACAGAATCGAGGTGTGTGAACTCAGAATGAAGGTGTGTGAAGTCACAGAATGGAGGTGTGTGAAGTCCTAGAATGGAAGAATGTGAAGTCATAGAATGGAGGTGTGTGAAGTAAGAATGGAGGTGTGTGAAGTCAGAGAATGGAGGTGTTTGAAGTCATAGAATGGAGGTTTGTGAAGTCATAGAATAGAGGTGTGTGAAGTCACAGAATGAAGGTGTGTGTATTCACGGAATGGAGGTGTGTGAAGTCACAGAAAGGAGGTGTGTGAACGCAGAATGGAGGTGTGAGAAGTCACAGAATTGAGGTGTGTGAAGTCATAGAATGGAATTGTGTGAAATCACAGAATGGAGGTTTGTGAAGTAAGAATGGAAGTGTGTGAAGTCACCGAATGGAGTTGTGTGAACTCAGAATGGAGGTGTGTGAAGTCATAGAATGGAGGTGTGTGAAGTCATAGAATGGAAGTGTGTGAAGTCACAGAATGGAGGTATCTGAAGTCAGAATCGAGGTGTGAAATCATAGAATAGAGTTGGGTGAAGTCATAGAAAGGAGGTGTGGGAAGTCATAGAATGGAGCAGTGTGAAGTCATAGAGTGGAGGTGAGTGAAGTCACAGATTCGAGGTCTGTGAAGTCATAGAATAGAGGAGTGTGGAGTCAGAATGGAGGTGTGTGAAGTCATAGAATGGAGGTATGTGAACTCATAGAATGGAGGTGTGTGATGTTACAATGGAAGTGTGTGAAGTCACAGAATGGAGGTGTGTGAAGTCATACATTGGTGTGTGAAGTCAGAATGGAGGTGTGTGAAGTCACAGAATGGAGGTGTGTGAACTCAGATTGAAGGTGTGTGAAGTCACAGATGGAGGTGTGTGAAGTCATAGTATGGAGTTGTGTGAAATCATAGAATGGAGTTTTGTGAATTCACAGAATGGAGGAGTGTGAAGTCAGAATGGCGGAGTGTGAACTCATAGAATGGAGGTGTGTGAAGTTAGAATGGAGGTGTGTGAACTCATAGAATGGAGGTGTGTGATGTCATAATGGAGGTGTGTGAACACATAGAATGAAGGTGTGTGAAGTCACAGAATGGAGGTGTGTGAAGTCATAGAATGGAGGTGTGTGAAGTCATAGAATGGATGTTTGTGAAGTAAGAATGAAGGTGTGTGAAGTCATAGAATGGAAGTGTGTGAAGTCACAGAATGGAGGTGTGTGACGTCATAGAATGGAGCTGTGTGAATTCAGATTGGAGGTGTGTGAAGTCATAGAATGGAGGTGTGTGCAGTCATGGAATGGATGTTTCTGAAGTCGGAATGAAGGTGTGTGAAGTCATAGAATGGAGATGTGTGAAGTCAAAATGGAGGTTTGTGAACTCAAAGAATGGAGGTGTGTGAAGTCATGGAATGGAGGTGTGTGAAGTCCAAGAATGGAGGTGTGTGAAGTCAAAATGGAGGTGTGTGAAGTCACAGAATGGAGGTGTGTGAAGTCACAGAATGGAGGTGTTTGAAGTCAAAATTGTGGTGTGTGAATTCACAAATGGAGGTTTGTGAAGTCAGAATGGAGCTGAATGAAGTCATAGAATGGAGGTGGGTGAAGGCAGAATGGAAGTGTGTGAACTCGTAGAATGGAGGTGTGTGAAGTCAAAATGGAGGTGTGTGAAGTCACAGAATGGTGGTTTTTGATGTCAAAGAATGTAGGTGTGTGAAGTCATAGAATGTAGGTGTGTGAGGTCAGAATGGAGGTGTGTGAAGTCACAGAATGGAGGTGTGTGACGTCATAAATGTTGGTGTGTGAAGTCATAAAATGGAGTTTTGAAGTCATTGAATGGAGGTGTGAAGTCACAGAATGGAGGTGTGTGAAGTCAGATTAGAGGTATGTGAAGTCACAAAATGGATGTGTGTCAACTCAGAAATGAGGTATGTGAAGTCATAGAATGGAGGTGTGTGAAGTCAGAATGGAGGTTTGTGAAGTCATAGAATGGAGGTGTGTGAAGTCACAATGGAGATGTGTGAAGTCATAGAATGGTGGTCTTTGAAGTCACAGAATGGAGGTGTGTGAAGTCATAGAATGGAGGTGTGTGAAGTCAGATTAGAGGTATGTGAAGTCACAAAATGGATGTGTGTCAACTCAGAAATGAGGTATGTGAAGTCATAGAATGGAGGTGTGTGAAGTCACAGAATTGAGGTGTGTGAAGTCAGAATGGAGGTGTGTGAATTCAGAATGGAGGTGTGTGAAGTCAGAGAATGGAGGTGTGTGAAGTCACAATGCAGGTGTGTAAACTGATAGAACGTAGATGTGTGAAGTCACAATGTAGGTGTGTGAAGTCATAGAATGGAGGTGTGTGAAGTCATAAAATGGAGGTGAGTGAAGTCACAGATCCGAGGTCTGTGAAGTCATAGAATGGAGTTGTGTGATGTCAGAATTGAGGAGTGTGAAGTCCTAGAATGCATGTGTGTGAACTCATAGAATGGAGGTGTGTGATGTCACAATGGAAGTGTGTGAAGTCACAGAATGGAGGTGTGTGAAGTCATATATTGGAGGTGTGTGAAGTCAGAATGGAGGTGTGTGAAGTCACAGAATGGAGGTGTGTGAACCCAGAATGGAGGTGTTTGAAGTCATAGATGGAGGTGTGTGAAGTCACAGTATGTAGGTGTGTGAAATCATAGAATGGAATTTTGTGAATTCACAGAATGGAGCTGTGTGAAGTCAGAATGGAGGAGTGTGAAGTCATAGAATGGAGGTGTGTGAAGTCAGAATGGAGGTGTGTGAACTCATAGAATGGACGTGTGTGAAGTCACAATGGAGGTGTGTGAAGACATAGAATGGAGGTGTGTGAAGTCACAGAATGGAGGTGTGTGAAGTCATAGAATGGAGGTGTGTGAAGTCATAGAATGGAGGTGTGTGAAGTCATAGAATGGATGTTTCTGAAGTAAGAATGAAGGTGTGTGAAGTCATAGAATGGAGGTGTGTGAAGTCAAAATGGAGGTGTGTGAACTCATAGAATGGAGGTGTGTGAAGTCACAGAATGGAGGTGTGTAAAGTCAGAATGGAGGTGTGAAGTCATAGAATGGGGGTGGGTGAAGTCATGGAAAGGAAGTGTGGGAAGTCATAGAATGGAGAAGTGTGAAGTCATAGAGTGGAGGTGAGTGAAGTCACATATTCAAGTCTTTGAAGTCATAGAATGGAGGTTTGTGAAGTCAGAATGGAGGTGTATGAACTCATAGAATGGAGGTGTGTGAAGTCACAATGGAGGTGTGTGAAGTCATAGAATGGGGGTGTTTGAAGTCACAGAATGGAGGTGTGTAAAGTCATAGAATGGAGGAGTGTGAAGTCAGAATGGAGGTGTGTGAAGTCACAGAATGGAGGTGTGTGAAGTCACAGAATGGAGGTGTGTGAAGTCAGGGAATGGAGGAGTGTGAAGTCACAGAATCGAGGTGTGTGAACTCAGAATGAAGGTGTGTGAAGTCACAGAATGGAGGTGTGTGAAGTCCTAGAATGGAAGAATGTGAAGTCATAGAATGGAGGTGTGTGAAGTAAGAATGGAGGTGTGTGAAGTCAGAGAATGGAGGTGTTTGAAGTCATAGAATGGAGGTTTGTGAAGTCATAGAATAGAGGTGTGTGAAGTCACAGAATGAAGGTGTGTGTATTCACGGAATGGAGGTGTGTGAAGTCACAGAAAGGAGGTGTGTGAACGCAGAATGGAGGTGTGAGAAGTCACAGAATTGAGGTGTGTGAAGTCATAGAATGGAATTGTGTGAAATCACAGAATGGAGGTTTGTGAAGTAAGAATGGAAGTGTGTGAAGTCACCGAATGGAGTTGTGTGAACTCAGAATGGAGGTGTGTGAAGTCATAGAATGGAGGTGTGTGAAGTCATAGAATGGAAGTGTGTGAAGTCACAGAATGGAGGTATCTGAAGTCAGAATCGAGGTGTGAAATCATAGAATAGAGTTGGGTGAAGTCATAGAAAGGAGGTGTGGGAAGTCATAGAATGGAGCAGTGTGAAGTCATAGAGTGGAGGTGAGTGAAGTCACAGATTCGAGGTCTGTGAAGTCATAGAATAGAGGAGTGTGGAGTCAGAATGGAGGTGTGTGAAGTCATAGAATGGAGGTATGTGAACTCATAGAATGGAGGTGTGTGATGTTACAATGGAAGTGTGTGAAGTCACAGAATGGAGGTGTGTGAAGTCATACATTGGTGTGTGAAGTCAGAATGGAGGTGTGTGAAGTCACAGAATGGAGGTGTGTGAACTCAGATTGAAGGTGTGTGAAGTCACAGATGGAGGTGTGTGAAGTCATAGTATGGAGTTGTGTGAAATCATAGAATGGAGTTTTGTGAATTCACAGAATGGAGGAGTGTGAAGTCAGAATGGCGGAGTGTGAACTCATAGAATGGAGGTGTGTGAAGTTAGAATGGAGGTGTGTGAACTCATAGAATGGAGGTGTGTGATGTCATAATGGAGGTGTGTGAACACATAGAATGAAGGTGTGTGAAGTCACAGAATGGAGGTGTGTGAAGTCATAGAATGGAGGTGTGTGAAGTCATAGAATGGATGTTTGTGAAGTAAGAATGAAGGTGTGTGAAGTCATAGAATGGAAGTGTGTGAAGTCACAGAATGGAGGTGTGTGACGTCATAGAATGGAGCTGTGTGAATTCAGATTGGAGGTGTGTGAAGTCATAGAATGGAGGTGTGTGCAGTCATGGAATGGATGTTTCTGAACTCGGAATGAAGGTGTGTGAAGTCATAGAATGGAGATGTGTGAAGTCAAAATGGAGGTTTGTGAACTCAAAGAATGGAGGTGTGTGAAGTCATGGAATGGAGGTGTGTGAAGTCCAAGAATGGAGGTGTGTGAAGTCAAAATGGAGGTGTGTGAAGTCACAGAATGGAGGTGTGTGAAGTCACAGAATGGAGGTGTTTGAAGTCAAAATTGTGGTGTGTGAATTCACAAATGGAGGTTTGTGAAGTCAGAATGGAGCTGAATGAAGTCATAGAATGGAGGTGGGTGAAGGCAGAATGGAAGTGTGTGAACTCGTAGAATGGAGGTGTGTGAAGTCAAAATGGAGGTGTGTGAAGTCACAGAATGGTGGTTTTTGATGTCAAAGAATGTAGGTGTGTGAAGTCATAGAATGTAGGTGTGTGAGGTCAGAATGGAGGTGTGTGAAGTCACAGAATGGAGGTGTGTGACGTCATAAATGTTGGTGTGTGAAGTCATAAAATGGAGTTTTGAAGTCATTGAATGGAGGTGTGAAGTCACAGAATGGAGGTGTGTGAAGTCAGATTAGAGGTATGTGAAGTCACAAAATGGATGTGTGTCAACTCAGAAATGAGGTATGTGAAGTCATAGAATGGAGGTGTGTGAAGTCAGAATGGAGGTTTGTGAAGTCATAGAATGGAGGTGTGTGAAGTCACAATGGAGATGTGTGAAGTCATAGAATGGTGGTCTTTGAAGTCACAGAATGGAGGTGTGTGAAGTCATAGAATGGAGGTGTGTGAAGTCAGATTAGAGGTATGTGAAGTCACAAAATGGATGTGTGTCAACTCAGAAATGAGGTATGTGAAGTCATAGAATGGAGGTGTGTGAAGTCACAGAATTGAGGTGTGTGAAGTCAGAATGGAGGTGTGTGAATTCAGAATGGAGGTGTGTGAAGTCAGAGAATGGAGGTGTGTGAAGTCACAATGCAGGTGTGTGAACTGATAGAACGTAGATGTGTGAAGTCACAATGTAGGTGTGTGAAGTCATAGAATGGAGGTGTGTGAAGTCATAAAATGGAGGTGAGTGAAGTCACAGATCCGAGGTCTGTGAAGTCATAGAATGGAGTTGTGTGATGTCAGAATTGAGGAGTGTGAAGTCCTAGAATGCATGTGTGTGAACTCATAGAATGGAGGTGTGTGATGTCACAATGGAAGTGTGTGAAGTCACAGAATGGAGGTGTGTGAAGTCATATATTGGAGGTGTGTGAAGTCAGAATGGAGGTGTGTGAAGTCACAGAATGGAGGTGTGTGAACCCAGAATGGAGGTGTTTGAAGTCATAGATGGAGGTGTGTGAAGTCACAGTATGTAGGTGTGTGAAATCATAGAATGGAATTTTGTGAATTCACAGAATGGAGCTGTGTGAAGTCAGAATGGAGGAGTGTGAAGTCATAGAATGGAGGTGTGTGAAGTCAGAATGGAGGTGTGTGAACTCATAGAATGGACGTGTGTGAAGTCACAATGGAGGTGTGTGAAGACATAGAATGGAGGTGTGTGAAGTCACAGAATGGAGGTGTGTGAAGTCATAGAATGGAGGTGTGTGAAGTCATAGAATGGAGGTGTGTGAAGTCATAGAATGGATGTTTCTGAAGTAAGAATGAAGGTGTGTGAAGTCATAGAATGGAGGTGTGTGAAGTCAAAATGGAGGTGTGTGAACTCATAGAATGGAGGTGTGTGAAGTCACAGAATGGAGGTGTGTAAAGTCAGAATGGAGGTGTGAAGTCATAGAATGGGGGTGGGTGAAGTCATGGAAAGGAAGTGTGGGAAGTCATAGAATGGAGAAGTGTGAAGTCATAGAGTGGAGGTGAGTGAAGTCACATATTCAAGTCTTTGAAGTCATAGAATGGAGGTTTGTGAAGTCAGAATGGAGGTGTATGAACTCATAGAATGGAGGTGTGTGAAGTCACAATGGAGGTGTGTGAAGTCATAGAATGGGGGTGTTTGAAGTCACAGAATGGAGGTGTGTAAAGTCATAGAATGGAGGTGTGTGAAGTCAGAATGGAGGTGTGTGAAGTCACAGAATGGAGGTGTGTGAAGTCACAGAATGGAGGTGTGTGAAGTCAGGGAATGGAGGAGTGTGAAGTCACAGAATCGAGGTGTGTGAACTCAGAATGAAGGTGTGTGAAGTCACAGAATGGAGGTGTGTGAAGTCCTAGAATGGAAGAATGTGAAGTCATAGAATGGAGGTGTGTGAAGTAAGAATGGAGGTGTGTGAAGTCAGAGAATGGAGGTGTTTGAAGTCATAGAATGGAGGTTTGTGAAGTCATAGAATAGAGGTGTGTGAAGTCACAGAATGAAGGTGTGTGTATTCACGGAATGGAGGTGTGTGAAGTCACAGAAAGGAGGTGTGTGAACGCAGAATGGAGGTGTGAGAAGTCACAGAATTGAGGTGTGTGAAGTCATAGAATGGAATTGTGTGAAATCACAGAATGGAGGTTTGTGAAGTAAGAATGGAAGTGTGTGAAGTCACCGAATGGAGTTGTGTGAACTCAGAATGGAGGTGTGTGAAGTCATAGAATGGAGGTGTGTGAAGTCATAGAATGGAAGTGTGTGAAGTCACAGAATGGAGGTATCTGAAGTCAGAATCGAGGTGTGAAATCATAGAATAGAGTTGGGTGAAGTCATAGAAAGGAGGTGTGGGAAGTCATAGAATGGAGCAGTGTGAAGTCATAGAGTGGAGGTGAGTGAAGTCACAGATTCGAGGTCTGTGAAGTCATAGAATAGAGGAGTGTGGAGTCAGAATGGAGGTGTGTGAAGTCATAGAATGGAGGTATGTGAACTCATAGAATGGAGGTGTGTGATGTTACAATGGAAGTGTGTGAAGTCACAGAATGGAGGTGTGTGAAGTCATACATTGGTGTGTGAAGTCAGAATGGAGGTGTGTGAAGTCACAGAATGGAGGTGTGTGAACTCAGATTGAAGGTGTGTGAAGTCACAGATGGAGGTGTGTGAAGTCATAGTATGGAGTTGTGTGAAATCATAGAATGGAGTTTTGTGAATTCACAGAATGGAGGAGTGTGAAGTCAGAATGGCGGAGTGTGAACTCATAGAATGGAGGTGTGTGAAGTTAGAATGGAGGTGTGTGAACTCATAGAATGGAGGTGTGTGATGTCATAATGGAGGTGTGTGAACACATAGAATGAAGGTGTGTGAAGTCACAGAATGGAGGTGTGTGAAGTCATAGAATGGAGGTGTGTGAAGTCATAGAATGGATGTTTGTGAAGTAAGAATGAAGGTGTGTGAAGTCATAGAATGGAAGTGTGTGAAGTCACAGAATGGAGGTGTGTGACGTCATAGAATGGAGCTGTGTGAATTCAGATTGGAGGTGTGTGAAGTCATAGAATGGAGGTGTGTGCAGTCATGGAATGGATGTTTCTGAAGTCGGAATGAAGGTGTGTGAAGTCATAGAATGGAGATGTGTGAAGTCAAAATGGAGGTTTGTGAACTCAAAGAATGGAGGTGTGTGAAGTCATGGAATGGAGGTGTGTGAAGTCCAAGAATGGAGGTGTGTGAAGTCAAAATGGAGGTGTGTGAAGTCACAGAATGGAGGTGTGTGAAGTCACAGAATGGAGGTGTTTGAAGTCAAAATTGTGGTGTGTGAATTCACAAATGGAGGTTTGTGAAGTCAGAATGGAGCTGAATGAAGTCATAGAATGGAGGTGGGTGAAGGCAGAATGGAAGTGTGTGAACTCGTAGAATGGAGGTGTGTGAAGTCAAAATGGAGGTGTGTGAAGTCACAGAATGGTGGTTTTTGATGTCAAAGAATGTAGGTGTGTGAAGTCATAGAATGTAGGTGTGTGAGGTCAGAATGGAGGTGTGTGAAGTCACAGAATGGAGGTGTGTGACGTCATAAATGTTGGTGTGTGAAGTCATAAAATGGAGTTTTGAAGTCATTGAATGGAGGTGTGAAGTCACAGAATGGAGGTGTGTGAAGTCAGATTAGAGGTATGTGAAGTCACAAAATGGATGTGTGTCAACTCAGAAATGAGGTATGTGAAGTCATAGAATGGAGGTGTGTGAAGTCACAGAATTGAGGTGTGTGAAGTCAGAATGGAGGTGTGTGAATACAGAATGGAGGTGTGTGAAGTCAGAGAATGGAGGTGTGTGAAGTCACAATGCAGGTGTGTACTGATAGAACGTAGATGTGTGAAGTCACAATGTAGGTGTGTGAAGTCATAGAATGGAGGTGTGTGAAGTCATAAAATGGAGGTGAGTGAAGTCACAGATCCAAGGTCTGTGAAGTCATAGAATGGAGCTGTGTGATGTCAGAATTGAGGAGTGTGAAGTCCTAGAATGGATGTGTGTGAACTCATAGAATGGAGGTGTGTGATGTCACAATGGAAGTGTGTGAAGTCACAGAATGGAGGTGTGTGAAGTCATATATTGGAGGTGTGTGAAGTCATAATGGAGGTGTGTGAAGTCACAGAATGGAGGTGTGTGAACTCAGAATGGAGGTGTTTGAAGTCATAGATGGAGGTGTGTGAAGTCACAGTATGTAGGTGTGTGAAATCATAGAATGGAATTTTGTGAATTCACAGAATGGAGCTGTGTGAAGTCAGAATGGAGGACTGTGAAGTCATAGAATGGAGGTGTGTGAAGTCAGAATGGAGGTGTGTGAACTCATAGAATGGACGTGTGTGAAGTCACAATGGAGGTGTATGAAGACATAGAATGGAGGTGTGTGAAGTCACAGAATGGAGGTGTGTGAAGTCATAGAATGGAGGTGTGTGAAGTCATAGAATTGAGGTGTGTGAAGTCATAGAATGGATGTTTCTGAAGTAAGAATGAAGGTGTGTGAAGTCATAGAATGGAGGTGTGTGAAGTCAAAATGGAGGTGTGTGAACTCATAGAATGGAGGTGTGTGAAGTCACAGAATGGAGGTGTGTAAAGTCAGAATGGAGGTGTGAAGTCATAGAATGGGGGTGGGTGAAGTCATGGAAAGGAACTGTGGGAAGTCATAGAATGGAGAAGTGTGAAGTCATAGAGTGGAGTTGAGTGAAGTCACATATTCAAAGTCTGTGAAGTCATAGAATGGAGGTTTGTGAAGTCAGAATGGAGGTGTATGAACTCATAGAATGGAGGTGTGTGAAGTCACAATGGAGCTGTGTGAAGTCATAGAATGGGGGTGTTTGAAGTCACAGAATGGAGGTGTGTAAAGTCATAGAATGGAGGTGTGTGAAGTCAGAATGGAGGTGTGTGAAGTCACAGAATGGAGGTGTGTGAAGTCACAGAATGGAGGTGTGTGAAGTCAGGGAATGGAGGAGTGTGAAGTCACAGAATCGAGGTGTGTGAACTCAGAATGAAGGTGTGTGAAGTCACAGAATGGAGGTGTGTGAAGTCCTAGAATGGAAGAGTGTGAAGTCATAGAATTGAGGTGTGTGAAGTAAGAATGGAGGTGTGTGAAGTCAGAGAATGGAGGTGTTTGAAGTCATAGAATGGAGGTTTGTGAAGTCATAGAATAGAGGTGTGTGAAGTCACAGAATGAAGGTGTGTGTATTCACGGAATGGAGGTGTGTGAAGTCACAGAATGGAGGTGTGTGAACGCAGAATGGAGGTGTGAGAAGTCACAGAATTGAGGTGTGTGAAGACATAGAATGGAATTGTGTGAAATCACAGAATGGAGGTTTGTGAAGTAAGAATGGAAGTGTGTGAAGTCACCGAATGTAGTTGTGTGAACTCAGAATGGAGGTGTGTGAAGTCATAGAATGGAGGTGTGTGAAGTCATAGAATGGAAGTGTGTGAAGTCACAGAATGGAGGTATCTGAAGTCAGAATCGAGGTGTGAAGTCATAGAATAGAGTTGGGTGAAGTCATAGAAAGGAGGTGTGGGAAGTTATAGAATGGAGCAGTGTGAAGTCATAGAGTGGAGGTGAGTGAAGTCACAGATTCGAGGTCTGTGAAGTCATAGAATAGAGGTGTGTGGAGTCAGAATGGAGGTGTGTGAAGTCATAGAATGGAGGTATGTGAACTCATAGAATGGAGGTGTGTGATGTTACAATGGAAGTGTGTGAAGTCACAGAATGGAGGTGTGTGAAGTCATACATTTGTGTGTGAAGTCAGAATGGAGGTGTGTGAAGTCACAGAATGGAGGTGTGTGAACTCAGATTGAAGGTGTGTGAAGTCATAGATGGAGGTGTGTGAAGTCATAGTATGGAGTTCTGTGAAATCATAGAATGGAGTTTTGTGAATTCACAGAATGGAGGAGTGTGAAGTCAGAATGGCGGAGTGTGAAGTCATAGAATGGAGGTGTGTGAAGTTAGAATGGAGGTGTGTGAACTCATAGAATGGAGGTGTGTGAAGTCATAATGGAGGTGTGTGAACACATAGAATGAAGGTGTGTGAAGTCACAGAATGGAGGTGTGTGAAGTCATAGAATGGAGGTGTGTGAAGTCATAGAATGGATGTTTGTGAAGTAAGAATGAAGGTGTGTGAAGTCATAGAATGGAAGTGTGTGAAGTCACAGAATGGAGGTGTGTGACGTCATAGAATGGAGCTGTGTGAATTCAGATTGGAGGTGTGTGAAGTCATAGAATGGAGGTGTGTGCAGTCATGGAATGGATGTTTCTGAAGTCAGAATGAAGGTGTGTGAAGTCATAGAACGGAGATGTGTGAAGTCAAAATGGAGGTTTGTGAACTCAAAGAATGGAGGTGTGTGAAGTCACAGAATGGAGGTGTGTGAAGTCACAGAATGGAGGTGTTTGAAGTCAAAACTGTGGTGTGTGAATTCACAAATGGAGGTTTGTGAAGTCAGAATGGAGCTGAATGAAGTCATAGAATGGAGGTGGGTGAAGGCAGAATGGAAGTGTGTGAACTCGTAGAATGGAGGTGTGTGAAGTCAAAATGGAGGTGTGTGAAGTCACAGAATGGTGGTTTTTGATGTCAAAGAATGTAGGTGTGTGAAGTCATAGAATGTAGGTGTGTGAGGTCAGAATGGAGGTGTGGAAGTCACAGAATGGAGGTGTGTGACGTCATAAATGTTGGTGTGTGAAGTCATAAAATGGAGGTTTGAAGTCATTGAATGGAGGTGTGAAGTCACAGAATGGAGGTGTGTGAAGTCACAGAAGGCAGGTGTGTGAAGTCACAGAATAGAGTTGTGTGAAGTCACAATGGAGGTGTGTGAATTCATAGAATGGAGGTGTGTGAAGTCAAACAATGGAAGTGTGTGAAGTCATAGAATGGAAGTGTGTGAAGTCAAAATGGAGGTGTGAGAAGTCAGAGAGTGGAGATGTGTGAAGTCAAAGAATGGACGTGTGGGAAGTCAAAATTGTGGTGTGTGAAATCACAAATGCAGGTGTGTGAAGGCACAGAATGGAGGTGTGTGAAGTGACAATGGAGGTGTGTGAAGTCAAAGAATGCAGGTGTGTGAAGTCATAGAATGGAAGTGTATGAAGTCATGGAATGGAGGTTTGTGAAGTCAAACATTGGAAGCGTGTGAAGTTACAGAATGGAGGTGTGTGAAGTCATAGAATGGAGGTGTGTGAAATCAGAGAATGGAGGTGTGTGAAGTCAGAATGCAAGTGTGTGAAGTCATAGAATGGAGGTGTGTGAAGTCATAGAAAGGAGGTTTGGGAAGTCATAGAATGGAGCAGTGTGAAGTCATAGAGTGGAGGTGAGTGAAGTCACAGATTCGAGGTCTGTGAAGTCATAGAATAGAGGTGTGTGGAGTCAGAATGGAGGTGTGTGAAGTCATAGAATGGAGGTATGTGAACTCATAGAATGGAGGTGTGTGATGTCACAATGGAAGTGTGTGAAGTCACAGAACTGAGGTGTGTGAAGTCATACATTGGTGTGTGAAGTCAGAATGGAGGTGTGTGAAGTCACAGAATGGAGGTGTGTGAAGTCAGGGAATGGAGGAGTGTGAAGTCACAGAATCGAGGTGTGTGAACTCAGAATGAAGGTGTGTGAAGTCACAGAATGGAGGTGTGTGAAGTCCTAGAATGGAAGTGTGTGAAGTCATAGAATGGAGGTGTGTGAAGTAAGAATGGAGGTGTGTGAACTCAGAGAATGGAGGTGTTTGAAGTCATAGAATGGAGGTGTGTGAAGTCATAGAATGGAGGTGTGTGAAGTCACAGAATGAAGGTGTGTGTATTCACGGAATGGAGGTGTGTGAAGTCACAGAATGGAGGTGTGTGAACGCAGAATGGAGGTGTAAGAAGTCACAGAATTGAGGTGTGTGAAGTCATAGAATGGAAGTGTGTGAAGTCATAGAATGGAGGTTTGTGAAGTAAGAATGGAAGTGTGTGAAGTCACCGAATGGAGTTGTGTGAACTCAGAATGGAGGTGTATGAATTCACAGAATGAAGGTTTGTGAAGTCATAGAATGGAGTTGTGTGAGGTCATAGAATGGATGTTTCTGAAGTAAGAATGAAGGTGTGTGAAGTCATAGAATGGAGGTGTGTGAAGTCATAGAATGGAGGTGTGTGAAGTCACAGAATGGAGGTATCTGAAGTCAGAATCGAGGTGTGAAGTCATAGAATAGAGTTGGGTGAAGTCATAGAAAGGAGGTGTGGGAAGTCATAGAATGGAGCAGTGTGAAGTCACAGAGTGGAGGTGAGTGAAGTCACAGATTCGAGGTCTGTGAAGTCATAGAATAGAGGTGTGTGGAGTCAGAATGGAGGTGTGTGAAGTCATAGAATGGAGGTATGTGAACTCATAGAATGGAGGTGTGTGATGTCACAATGGAAGTGTGTGAAGTCACAGAACTGAGGTGTGTGAAGTCATACATTGGTGTGTGAAGTCAGAATGGAGGTGTGTGAAGTCACAGAATGGAGGTGTGTGAAGTCAGGGAATGGAGGAGTGTGAAGTCACAGAATCGAGGTGTGTGAACTCAGAATGAAGGTGTGTGAAGTCACAGAATGGAGGTGTGTGAAGTCCTAGAATGGAAGTGTGTGAAGTCATAGAATGGAGGTGTGTGAAGTAAGAATGGAGGTGTGTGAACTCAGAGAATGGAGGTGTTTGAAGTCATAGAATGGAGGTGTGTGAAGTCATAGAATGGAGGTGTGTGAAGTCACAGAATGAAGGTGTGTGTATTCACGGAATGGAGGTGTGTGAAGTCACAGAATGGAGGTGTGTGAACGCAGAATGGAGGTGTAAGAAGTCACAGAATTGAGGTGTGTGAAGTCATAGAATGGAAGTGTGTGAAGTCATAGAATGGAGGTTTGTGAAGTAAGAATTGAAGTGTGTGAAGTCACCGAATGGAGTTGTGTGAACTCAGAATGGAGGTGTATGAATTCACAGAATGAAGGTTTGTGAAGTCATAGAATGGAGTTGTGTGAGGTCATAGAATGGATGTTTCTGAAGTAAGAATGAAGGTGTGTGAAGTCATAGAATGGAGGTGTGTGAAGTCATAGAATGGAGGTGTGTGAAGTCACAGAATGGAGGTATCTGAAGTCAGAATCGAGGTGTGAAGTCATAGAATAGAGTTGGGTGAAGTCATAGAAAGGAGGTGTGGGAAGTCATAGAATGGAGCAGTGTGAAGTCACAGAGTGGAGGTGAGTGAAGTCACAGATTCGAGGTCTGTGAAGTCATAGAATAGAGGTGTGTGGAGTCAGAATGCATGTGTGTGAAGTCATAGAATTGAGGTATGTGAACTCATAGAATGGAGGTGTGTGATGTCACAATGGAAGTGTGTGAAGTCACAGAATGGAGGTGTGTGAAGTCATACATTTGTGTGTGAAGTCAGAATGGAGGTGTTTGAAGTCACAGAATGGAGGTGTGTGAACTCAGATTGAAGGTGTGTGAAGTCATAGATGGAGGTGTGTGAAGTCATAGTATGGAGTTGTGTGAAATCATAGAATGGAGTTTTGTGAATTCACAGAATGGAGGAGTGTGAAGTCAGAATGGCGGAGTGTGAACTCATAGAATGGAGGTGTGTGAAGTTAGAATGGAGGTGTGTGAACTCATAGAATGGAGGTGTGTGAAGTCATAATGGAGGTGTGTGAAGACATAGAATGAAGGTGTGTGAAGTCACAGAATGGAGGTGTGTGAAGTCATAGAATGGAGGTGTGTGAAGTCATAGAATGGATGTTTGTGAAGTAAGAATGAAGGTGTGTGAAGTCATAGAATGGAAGTGTTTGAAGTCACAGAATGGAGGTGTGTGACGTCATAGAATGGAGCTGTGTGAATTCAGATTGGAGGTGTGTGAAGTCATAGAATGGAGGTGTGTGCAGTCATGGAATGGATGTTTCTGAAGTAGGAATGAAGCTGTGTGAAGTCATAGAATTGAGGTGTGTGAAGTCATGGAATGGAGGTGTGTGAAGTCCAAGAATGGAGGTGGGTGAAGTCAAAATTATGGTGTGTGAATTCACAAATGGAGGTGTGTGAAGTCAGAATGGAGCTGAATGAAGTCATAGAATGGAGGTGGTTGAAGGAAGAATGGAAGTGTGTGGACTCGTAGAATGGAGGTGTGTGAAGTCAAAATGGAGGTGTGTGAAGTCACAGAATGGTGGTTTTTGATGTCAAAGAATGGAGGTGTGTGAAGTCATAGAATGTAGGTGTGTGAGGTCAGAATGGAGGTGTGTGAAGTCACAGAATGGAGGTGTGTGACGTCATAAATGTTGGTGTGTGAAGTCATAGAATGGAGGTTTGAAGTCATTGAATGGAGGTGTGAAGTCACAGAATGGAGGTGTGTGAAGTCACAGAAGGCAGGTGTGTGAAGTCACAGAATAGGGTTGTGTGAAGTCACAATGGAGGTGTGTGAATTCATAGAATGGAGGTGTGTGAAGTCAAACAATGGAAGTGTGTGAAGTCATAGAATGGAAGAGTGTGAAGTCAAAATGGAGGTGTGAGAAGTCAGAGAATGGAGGTGTGTGAAGTCAAAGAATGGACGTGTGGGAAGTCAAAATTGTGGTGTGTGAAATCACTAATGCAGGTGTGTGAAGTCACAGAATGGAGGTTTGTGAAGTCACAATGGAGGTGTGTGAAGTCAAAGAATGGATGTGTGTGAAGTCATAGAATGGAAGTGTATGAAGTCATGGAATGGAGGTTTGTGAAGTCAAACATTGGAAGCGTGTGAAATTACAGAATGGAGGTGTGTGAAGTCATAGAATGGAGGTGTGTGAAATCAGAGAATGGAGGTGTGTGAAGTCAGAATGCAGGTGTGTGAAGTCATAGAATGGAGGTGTGTGAAGTCATAGAATGGAGGTTTGTGAAGTCATAGATTGGAAGTGTGTGAAGTCAAAAATGGAGGTGTGTGAAGTCATAGAATGGATTGTGTGTGAAATCACAGAATGGAGGTGTGTGAAATCACAGAATGGAGGTGTGTAAAGTCACAGAGTGGAGGTGTGTGAAGTCACAGAATGGAGGTTTCTGAAGTCATAGAATGGAGGTGTGTGAAGTCACAGAATGCAGGTGTGTGAAGGCAGAATAGAGGTGTGCGAAGTCATAGAATGGAGGTTTCTGAAGTCATAGAATGGAGGAATGTGAAGTCACAGAATGGAGTTTTGTGAAGTCAGAATGGAGGTTTGTGAAGTCATAGAATGGAGGTGTGTGAAGTCACAATGGAGATGTGTGAAGTCATAGAATGGTGGTTTTTGAAGTCACAGAATGGAGGTGTGTGAAGTCATAGAATGGAGGTGTGTGAAGTCAGATTAGAGGTATGTGAAGTCACAAAATGGATGTGTGTCAACTCAGAAATGAGGTATGTGAAGTCATAGAATGGAGGTGTGTGAAGTCACAGAATTGAGGTGTGTGAAGTCAGAATGGAGGTGTGTGAATTCAGAATGGAGGTGTGTGAAGTCAGAGAATGGAGGTGTGTGAAGTCACAATGCAGGTGTGTGAACTGATAGAACGTAGATGTGTGAAGTCACAATGAAGGTGTGTGAAGTCATAGAATGGAGGTGTGTGAAGTCATAAAATGGAGGTGAGTGAAGTCACAGATCCGAGGTCTGTGAAGTCATAGAATGGAGCTGTGTGATGTCAGAATTGAGTAGTGTGAAGTCCTAGAATGGATGTGTGTGAACTCATAGAATGGAGGTGTGTGATGTCACAATGGAAGTGTGTGAAGTCACAGAATGGAGGTGTGTGAAGTCATATATTGGAGGTGTGTGAAGTCAGAATGGAGGTATGTGAAGTCACAGAATGGAGGTGTGTGAACTCAGAATGGAGGTGTTTGAAGTCATAGATGGAGGTGTGTGAAGTCACAGTATGTAGGTGTGTGAAATCATAGAATGCAATTTTGTGAATTCACAGAATGGAGCTGTGTGAAGTCAGAATGGAGGAGTGTGAAGTCATAGAATGGAGGTGTGTGAATTCAGAATGGAGGTGTGTGAACTCATAGAATGGACGTGTGTGAAGTCACAATGGAGGTGTGTGAAGACATAGAATGGAGGTGTGTGAAGTCACAGAATGGAGGTGTGTGAAGTCATAGAATGGAGGTGTGTGAAGTCATAGAATGGAGGTGTGTGAAGTCATAGAATGGATGTTTCTGAAGTAAGAATGAAGGTGTGTGAAGTCATAGAATGGAGGTGTGTGAAGTCAAAATGGAGGTGTGTGAACTCATAGAATGGAGGTGTGTGAAGTCACAGAATGGAGGTGTGTAAAGTCAGAATGGAGGTGTGAAGTCATAGAATGGGGGTGGGTGAAGTCATGGAAAGGAAGTGTGGGAAGTCATAGAATGGAGAAGTGTGAAGTCATAGAGTGGAGGTGAGTGAAGTCACATATTCAAAGTCTGTGAAGTCATAGAATGGAGGTTTGTGAAGTCAGAATGGAGGTGTATGAACTCATAGAATGGAGGTGTGTGAAGTCACAATGGAGGTGTTTGAAGTCATAGAATGGGGGTGGTTGAAGTCACACAATGGAGGTGTGTAAAGTCATAGAATGGAGGTGTGTGAAGTCACAGAATGGAGGTGTGTGAAGTCATAGAGTGGAGATGTGTGAACTCAGAGTGGAGGTGTGTGAAGTCACAGAATTGAGGTGTGTGAAGTCACAGAATGGAGGTGTGTGAAGTCACAGAATGGAGGTGTGTGAAGTCAGGGAATGGAGGAGTGTGAAGTCACAGAATAGAGGTGTGTGAACTCAGAATGAAGGTGTGTGAAGTCACAGAATGGAGGTGTGTGAAGTCCTAGAATGGAAGAGTGTGAAGTCATAGAATGGAGGTGTGTGAAGTAAGAATGGAGGTGTGTGAAGTCAGAGAATGGAGGTGTTTGAAGTCATAGAATGGAGGTTTGTGAAGTCATAGAATAGAGGTGTGTGAAGTCACAGAATGAAGGTGTGTGTATTCACGGAATGGAGGTGTGTGAAGTCACAGAATGGAGGTGTGTGAACGCAGAATGGAGGTGTGAGAAGTCACAGAATTGAGGTGTGTGAAGTCATAGAATGGAATTGTGTGAAATCACAGAATGGAGGTTTGTGAAGTAAGAATGGAAGTGTGTGAAGTCACCGAATGGAGTTGTGTGAACTCAGAATGGAGGTGTGTGAAGTCATAGAATGGAGGTGTGTGAAGTCATAGAATGGAAGTGTGTGAAGTCACAGAATGGAGGTATCTGAAGTCAGAATCGAGGTGTGAAGTCATAGAATAGAGTTGGGTGAAGTCATAGAAAGGAAGTGTGGGAAGTCATAGAATGGAGCAGTGTGAAGTCATAGAGTGGAGGTGAGTGAAGTCACAGATTCGAGGTCTGTGAAGTCATAGAATAGAGGTGTGTCTAGTCAGAATGGAGGTGTGAGAAGTCATAGAATGGAGGTATGTGAACTCATATAATGGAGGTGTGTGATGTTACAATGGAAGTGTGTGAAGTCACAGAATGCAGGTGTGTGAAGTCATATATTGGTGTGTGAAGTCAGAAGGGAGGTGTGTGAAGTCACAGAATGGAGGTGTGTGAACTCAGATTGAAGGTGTGTGAAGTCATAGATGGAGGTGTGTGAAGTCATAGTATGGAGTTCTGTGAAATCATAGAATGGAGTTTTGTGAATTCACAGAATGGAGGAGTGTGAAGTCAGAATGGCGGAGTGCGAACTCATAGAATGGAGGTGTGTGAAGTTAGAATGGAGGTGTGTGAACTCATAGAATGGAGGTGTGTGAAGTCATAATGGAGGTGTGTGAACACACAGAATGAAGGTGTGTGAAGTCACAGAATGGAGGTGTGTGAAGTCACAGAATGGAGGTGTGTGACGTCATAGAATGGAGCTGTGTGAATTCAGATTGGAGGTGTGTGAAGTCATAGAATGGAGGTGTGTGCAGTCATGGAATGGATGTTTCTGATGTCGGAATGAAGGTGTGTGAAGTCATAGAATGGAGATGTGTGAAGTCAAAATGGAGGTTTGTGAACTCAAAGAATGGAGGTGTGTGTAGTCATGGAATGGAGGTGTGTGAAGTCCAAGAATGGAGGTGTGTGAAGTCAAAATGGAGGTGTGTGAAGTCACAGAATGGAGGTGTGTGAAGTCACAGAATGGAGGTGTTTGAAGTCAAAACTGTGGTGTGTGAATTCACAAATGGAGGTTTGTGAAGTCAGAATGGAGCTGAATGAAGTCATAGAATGGAGGTGGGTGAAGGCAGAATGGAAGTGTGTGAACTCGTAGAATGGAGGTGTGTGAAGTCAAAATGGAGGTGTGTGAAGTCACAGAATGGTGGTTTTTGATGTCAAAGAATGTAGGTGTGTGAAGTCATAGAATGTAGGTGTGTGAGGTCAGAATGGAGGTGTGTGAAGTCACAGAATGGAGGTGTGTGACGTCATAAATGTTGGTGTGTGAAGTCATAAAATGGAGGTTTGAAGTCATTGAATGGAGGTGTGTAGTCACAGAATGGAGGTGTGTGAAGTCACAGAAGGCAGGTGTGTGAAGTCACAGAATAGAGTTGTGTGAAGTCACAATGGAGGTGTGTGAATTCATAGAATGGAGGTGAGTGAAGTCACAGATTCGAGGTCTGTGAAGTCATAGAATAGAGGTGTGTGGAGTCAGAATGGAGGTGTGTGAAGTCATAGAATGGAGGTATGTGAACTCATAGAATGGAGGTGTGTGATGTCACAATGGAAGTGTGTGAAGTCACAGAACTGAGGTGTGTGAAGTCATACATTGGTGTGTGAAGTCAGAATGGAGGTGTGTGAAGTCACAGAATGGAGGTGTGTGAAGTCAGGGAATGGAGGAGTGTGAAGTCAAAGAATCGAGGTGTGTGAACTCAGAATGAAGGTGTGTGAAGTCACAGAATGGAGGTGTGTGAAGTCCTAGAATGGAAGTGTGTGAAGTCAGAGAATGGAAGTGTGTGAAGTAAGAATGGAGGTGTGTGAACTCAGAGAATGGAGGTGTTTGAAGTCATAGAATGGAGGTGTGTGAAATCATAGAATGGAGGTGTGTGAAGTCACAGAATGAAGGTGTGTGTATTCACGGAATGGAGGTGTGTGAAGTCACAGAATGGAGGTGTGTGAACGCAGAATGGAGGTGTAAGAAGTCACAGAATTGAGGTGTGTGAAGTCATAGAATGGAAGTGTGTGAACTCATAGAATGGAGGTTTGTGAAGTAAGAATGGAAGTGTGTGAAGTCACCGAATGGAGTTGTGTGAACTCAGAATGGAGGTGTGTGAATTCACAGAATGAAGGTTTGTGAAGTCATAGAATGGAGTTGTGTGAGGTCATAGAATGGATGTTTCTGAAGTAAGAATGAAGGTGTGTGAAGTCATAGAATGGAGGTGTGTGAAGTCATAGAATGGAGGTGTGTGAAGTCACAGAATGGAGGTATCTGAAGTCAGAATCGAGGTGTGAAGTCATAGAATAGAGTTGGGAGAAGTCATAGAAAGGAGGTGTGGGAAGTCATAGAATGGAGCAGTGTGAAGTCACAGAGTGGAGGTGAGTGAAGTCACAGATTCGAGGTCTGTGAAGTCATAGAATAGAGGTGTGTGGAGTCAGAATGGATGTGTGTGAAGTCATAGAATTGAGGTATGTGAACTCATAGAATGGAGGTGTGTGATGTCACAATGGAAGTGTGTGAAGTCACAGAATGGAGGTGTGTGAAGTCATAGAATGGAGGTGTGTGAAGTCATAGAATGGATGTTTGTGAAGTAAGAATGAAGGTGTGTGAAGTCATAGAATGGAAGTGTGTGAAGTCACAGAATTGAGGTGTGTGACGTCATAGAATGGAGCTGTGTGAATTCAGAATTGAGGTGTGTGAAGTCATAGAATGGAGGTGTGTGCAGTCATGGAATGTATGTTTCTGAAGTAGGAATGAAGGTGTGTGAAGTCATAGAATGGAGGTGTGTGAAGTCAAAATGGAGGTTTGTGAACTCAAGGAATGGAGGTGTTTGAAGTCATGGAATGGAGGTGTGTGAAGTCCAAGAATGGAAGTGTGTGAAGTCAAAATGGAGGTGTGTGAAGTCACAGAATGGAGGTGTGTGAAGTCACAGAATGGAGGTGTTTGAAGTCAAAATTGTGGTTTGTGAATTCACAAATGGAGGTGTGTGAAGTCAGAATGGAGCTGAATGAAGTCATAGAATGGAGGTGGGTGAAGGCAGAATGGAAGTGTGTGAACTCGTAGAATGGAGGTGTGTGAAGTCAAAATGGAGGTGTGTGAAGTCATAGAATGGTGGTTTTTGATGTCAAAGAATGGAGGTGTGTGAAGTCATAGAATGGAGGTGTGTGAACTCAGATTGGAGGTGTGTGAAATCACAGAAGGGAGGTGTGTCAACTCAGAAACGAGGTGTGTGAAGTCATAGAATGGAGGTGTGTGAAGTCAAAGAATGAAGGTGTGTGAAGTCATAGAAGGAGGTGTCTGAAGTCACAAAATGGAGGTGTGTGAAGACACAGAATGGAGGTGTGTGAACTCAGAGAGGAGGTGTGTGAAGTCACAGAATGGACGTGTGTGAAGTCATAGAATGGAAGTGTGTGAAGTCATAGAATGGAGGTGTGTGAAGTCAGAATGGAGGTGTGTGAAGTCACAGAATGGAGGTGTGTGAACCCAGAATGGAGGTGTGTGAAGTCACAGAATGGAGGTTTGTGAAGTCATAGAATGGAGGTGTCTGAAGTCATAGAATGGATGTTGCTGAAGTAAGAATGAAGGTGTGTGAACTCATAGAATGGAGGTGTATGAACTCATAGAATGGAGGTGTGTGAATTCATGGAACGGAGGTGTGTGAAGTCAAAGAATGGAGGTGTATGAAGTCACAGATGGGAGGTGTGTGAAGTCACAGAATGGAGGTGTGTAAAGTCACAGAGTGGAGGTGTGTGAAGGCACAGAATGGAGGGGTGTGAGGTCAAAGAATGGAGGAATGTGAAGTCACAGAATGGAGATGTGTGAAGTCAGAATAGAGGTGTGCGAAGTCATAGAATGCAGGTGTGTGAAGTCAGAATGGAGCTGTGTTAAGTCATAGAATGGAGGTGTTTGAAGTCTTAGAATGGAGGTGTGTGAAGTCATAGAATGGAGGTGTGTGAAGTCACAGAGGGTTGGTGTGTGAAGTCACAGAATGGAGGTGTGTAAAGTCACAGAGTGGAGGTGTGTGAAGGCACAGAATGGAGGGGTGTGAAGTCAAAGAATGGAGGAATGTGAAGTCACAGAATGGAGATGTGTGAAGTCAGAATTGAGGTGTGCGAAGTCATAGAATGGAGGTGTCTGAAGTCAGAATGGAGATGTGTAAACTCATAGAATGTAGGTGTGTGAAGTCACAATGGAGATGTGTGAAGTCATAGAATGCTGGTTTTTGAAGTCACAGAATGGAGGTGTGTGAAGTCATAGAATGGAGGTGTGTGAAGTCAGATTAGAGGTATGTGAAGTCACAAAATGGATGTGTGTCAACTCAGAAATGAGGTATGTGAAGTCATAGAATGGAGGTGTGTGAAGTCACAGAATTGAGGTGTGTGAAGTCAGAATGGAGGTGTGTGAATTCAGAATGGAGGTGTGTGAAGTCAGAGAATGGAGGTGTGTGAAGTCACAATGTAGGTGTGTGAAGTCATAGAATGGAGGTGTGTGAATTCATAGAATGGAGGTGTGTGAAGTCACAGAATGGAGGTGTTTGAACTCAGAATGGAGGTGTGTGAATTCACAGAATGGAGGTGTGTGAAATCATAGAATGGAGATATGTTAAGTCACAGAATGGAGGTGTCTGAAACCGTAGAATGGAAGTGTGTGAAGTCAGAGAATCAAGGTGTGTGAAGTCACAGAATGGAGGTGTGTGAAGTCACAAAATGGAGGTGTGTGAACTCACAATGGAGGTGAGTGAAGTCACAGAATGGAGGTGTGTGAAGTCATAGAATGGAAGTGTATGAAGTCATAGAATGTAGGTGTGTGAGGTCCGAATGGAGGTGTGTGAAGTCACAGAATGGAGGTGTGTGAAGTCACAGAAGGCAGGTGTGTGAAGTCATAGAATGGAGGTTTGAAGTCATTGAATGGAGGTGTGTGAATTCATAGAAGGGAGGTGTGTGAAGTCAAACAATGGAAGTGTGTGAAGTCATAGAATGGAAGTGTGTGAAGTCAAAATGGAGGTGTGAGAAGTCAGAGTGTGGAGGTGTGTGAAGTCACAGAATGGAGGTGTGTGAAGTCACAATGGAGGTGTGTGAAGTCAAAGAATGGATGTGTGTGAAGTCATAGAATGGAAGTGTATGAAGTCATGGAATGGAGGTTTGTGAAGTCAAACATTGGAAGCGTGTGAAGTTACAGAATGGAGGTGTGTGAAGTCATAGAATGGAGGTGTGTGAAATCAGAGAATGGAGGTGTGTGAAGTCAGAATGCAGGTGTGTGAAGTCATAGAATGGAGGTGTGTGAATTCATAGAATGGAGGTGTGTGAAGTCATAGATTGGAAGCGTGTGAAGTCAAAGAATGGAGGTGTTTGAAGTCATAGATTGAAGGTGTGGGGAAGTCAGACTATGGGGTTGTGTGAAGTCACAGAAAGGAGGTGTGTGAAGTCACAGAATGGAGTTGTGTGAAGTCACAATGGAGGTTTGTGAAGTCATAGCATGGAGGTGGGTGAAATCAAAAAATGGAGGTTTGTGAAGTCATAGATTGGATTGTGTGTGAAATCACAGAATGGAGGTGTGTGAAGTCACAGAATGGAGGTGTGTAAAGTCACAGAGTGGAGGTGTGTGAAGTCACAGAATGGAGGTTTGTGAAGTCATAGAATGGAGGTGTGTGAAGTCACAGAATGCAGGTGTGTGAAGTCAGAATAGAGGTGTGCGAAGTCATAGAATGGAGGTGTGTGAAGTCAGAATGGAGCTGTGTGAAGTCATAGAATGGATGTGTGTGAAGTCAGAATGGAGGTGTGTGAAGTCATAGAATGGAGGTGTGTGAAGTCACAATGGAGGTGTGTGAAGTCACAGAATGGATGTGTGTGAACTCAGAAACGAGGTGTGTGAAGTCATAGAATGGAGTTCTGTGAATTTATAGAATGGAGGTGTGTGAAAGCATAAAATGGAGGTGTGTGAAGTCACAGAATTGAGGTGTGTGAAGACAGAATGGAGGTGTGTGAAGTCAGAATGGAGGTGTGTGAATTCAGATAATGGAGGTGTGTGAAGTCACAATGCAGGTGTGTGAACCCATAGAATGGAGGTGTGTGAAGTCACAATGTAGGTGTGTGAAGTCATAGAATGGAGGTGTGTGTGTCATAGAATGGAGGTGTGTGAAGTCACAGATTGGAGGTGTGAGCTCAGATTTGAGGTTTGTGAAGTCACAGAATGGAGGTGTGTGAAGTCACAGAATGGAGGTGTGTAAAGTCACAGAGTGGAGGTGTGTGAAGGCACAGAATGGAGGGGTGTGAAGTCAAAGAATGGAGGAATGTGAAGTCACAGAATGGAGATGTGTGAAGTCAGAATAGAGGTGTGCGAAGTCATAGAATGGAGGTGTGTGAAGTCAGAATGGAGCTGTGAGAACTCATAGAATGGAGGTGTGTGAGGTCACAATGGAGATGTGTGAAGTCATAGAATGGTGGTTTTTGAAGTCACAGAATGGAGGTGTGTGAAGTCATAGAATGGAGGTGTGTGAAGTCAGTTTAGAGGTATGTGAAGTCACAAAATGGTTGTGTGTCAACTCAGAAATGAGGTATGTGAAGTCATAGAATGGAGGTGTGTGAAGTCACAGAATTGAGGTGTGTGAAGTCAGAATGGAGGTGTGTGAATTCAGAATGGAGGTGTGTGAAGTCAGAGAATGGAGGTGTGTGAAGTCACAATACAGGTTTGTGAACTGATAGAACGTAGATTTGTGAAGTCACAATGTAGGTGTGTGAAGTCATAGAATGGAGGTGTGTGAAGTCATAGAATGGAGGTGTGTGAAGTCACAATATGGAGGTGTGTGAAGTCATATAATGGAGGTGTGTGAAGTCACAGAATGGAGGTGTTTCAACTCAGAATGGAGGTGTGTGAAGTCACAGAATGGAGGTGTGTGAAATCATAGAATGGAGATGTGTTAAGTCACAGAATGGAGGAGCGTGAAATCGTAGAATGGAGGTGTGTGAAGTCAGAGAATCAAGGTGTGTGAAGTCACAGAATGGAGGTGTGTGAAGTCACAAAATGGAGGTGTGTGAACTCACAGTGGAGGTGAGTGAAGTCACAGAATGGAGGTGTGTGAAGTCATAGAATGTAGGTGTGTGAGGTCAGAATGGAGTTGTGTGAAGTCACAGAATGGAGGTGTGTGACGTCATAAATGTTGGTGTGTGAAGTCATAGAATGGAGGTGTGTGAAGTCACAGAATGCAGGTGTGTGAAGTCAGAATAGAGGTGTGCGAAGTCATAGAATGGAGGTGTGTGAAGTCAGAATGGAGCTGTGTGAAGTCATAGAATGGATGTGTGTGAAGTCAGAATGGAGGTGTGTGAACTGATAGAATGGAGGTGTATGAAGTCACAATGGAGGTGTGTGAAGTCACAGAATTGATGTGTGTGAACTCAGAAAGGAGGTGTGTGAAGTCATAGAATGGAGGTCTGTGAAGTCATACAATGGAGGTGTGTGAAATCATAGAATGGAGGTGTGTGAAGTCACAGAATTGAGGTGTGTGAAGACAGAATGGAGGTGTGCGAAGTCAGAATGGAGGTGTGTGAAGTCAGATAATGGAGGTGTGTGAAGTCACAATGCAGGTGTGTGAACTCATAGAATGGAGGTGTGTGAAGTAACAATGTAGGTTTCTGAAGTCATAGAATGGAGGTGTGTGAAGTCATAGAATGGAGGTGTGTGAAGTCACAGAATGGAGGTGTGAACTCAGATTTGAGGTTTGTGAAGTCACAGAATGGAGGTGTGTGAAGTCACAATGGAGGTGTTTGAAGTCACAGAATGGAGGAGTGTGACGTCATAAATGTTCGTGTGTGAAGTCATAGAATGGAGTTGTGAAGTCATAGAATGGAGATGTGAAGTCATAGAATGGAGGTGTGTGAAGTCACAGAAGGCAGGTGTGTGAAGTCACAGAATAGAGTTGTGTGAAGTCACAATGGAGGTGTGTGAATTCATAGAATGGACGTGTATGAAGTCAAACAATGGAACTGTGTGAAGTCATAGAATGGAGGTGTGTGAAATCACAAAATGGAGGTGTGTGTAGTCACAGAGTGGAGGTGTGTAAAGTCACAGAGTGGAGGTGTGTGAAGTCTCAGAATGGAGGAGTGTGAAGTCATAGAATGGAGGTGTTTGAAGTCATAGAATGTTGGTTTTTGAAGTCACAGAATGCAGGTGTGTGAACTCATAGAATGGAGGTGTGTGAAGTAACAATGTAGGTTTCTGAAGTCATAGAATGGAGGTGTGTGAAGTCATAGAATGGAGGTGTGTGAAGTCACAGAATGGAGGTGTGAACTCAGATTTGAGGTTTGTGAAGTCACAGAATGGAGGTGTGTGAAGTCACAATGGAGGTGTTTGAAGTCACAGAATGGAGGAGTGTGACGTCATAAATGTTCGTGTGTGAAGTCATAGAATGGAGTTGTGAAGTCATAGAATGGAGATGTGAAGTCATAGAATGGAGGTGTGTGAAGTCACAGAAGGCAGGTGTGTGAAGTCACAGAATAGAGTTGTGTGAAGTCACAATGGAGGTGTGTGAATTCATAGAATGGACGTGTATGAAGTCAAACAATGGAACTGTGTGAAGTCATAGAATGGAGGTGTGTGAAATCACAAAATGGAGGTGTGTGTAGTCACAGAGTGGAGGTGTGTAAAGTCACAGAGTGGAGGTGTGTGAAGTCTCAGAATGGAGGAGTGTGAAGTCATAGAATGGAGGTGTTTGAAGTCATAGAATGTTGGTTTTTGAAGTCACAGAATGGAGGTGTGTGAAGTCATAGAATGGAGGTGTGTGAAATCAGAGAATGGAGGTGTGTGAAGTCAGAATGCAGGTGTGTGAAGTCATAGAATGGAGGTGTGTGAAGTCATAGAATGGAGGTGTGTGAAGTCATAGATTGGAAGCGTGTGAAGTCAAAGAATGGAGGTGTTTGAAGTCATAGATTGAAGGTGTGGGGAAGTCATAGTATGGAGGTGTGTGAAGTCACAGAAAGGAGGTGTGTGAAGTCACAGAATGGAGTTGTGTGAAGTCACAATGGAGGTGTGTGAAGTCATAGCATGGAGGTGGGTGAAATCAGAGAATGGAGGTTTGTGAAGTCATAGAATGGATTGTGTGTGAAATCAGAGAATGGAGGTGTGTGAAGTCACAGAATGGATGTGTAAAGTCACAGAGTGGAGGTGTGTGAAGTCACAGAATGGAGGTTTGTGAAGTCATAGAATGGAGGTGTGTGAAGTCACAGAATGCAGGTGTGTGAAGTCAGAATAGAGGTGTGCGAAGTCATAGAATGGAGGTGTGTGAAGTCAGAATGGAGCTGTGTGAAGTCATAGAATGGATGTGTGTGAAGTCAGAATGGAGGTGTGTCAACTGATAGAATGGAGGTGTATGAAGTCACAATGGAGGTGTGTGAAGTCACAGAATTGATGTGTGTGAACTCAGAAAGGAGGTGTGTGAAGTCATAGAATGGAGGTCTGTGAAGTCATACAATGGAGGTGTGTGAAATCATAGAATGGAGGTGTGTGAAGTCACAGAATTGAGGTGTGTGAGGACAGAATGGAGGTGTGCGAAGTCAGAATGGAGGTGTGTGAAGTCAGATAATGGAGGTGTGTGAAGTCACAATGCAGGTGTGTGAACTCATAGAATGGAGGTGTGTGAAGTAACAATGTAGGTTTCTGAAGTCATAGAATGGAGGTGTGTGAAGTCATAGAATGGAGGTTTGTGAAGTCACAGAAAGGTCGTGTGAACTCAGATTTGAGGTTTGTGAAGTCACAGAATGGAGGTGTGTGAAGTCACAATGGAGGTGTGTGAAGTCACAGAATGGAGGAGTGTGACGTCATAAATGTTCGTGTGTGAAGTCATAGAATGGAGTTGTGAAGTCATAGAATGGAGATGTGAAGTCATAGAATGGAGGTGTGTGAAGTCACAGAAGGCAGGTGTGTGAAGTCACAGAATAGAGTTGTGTGAAGTCACAATGGAGGTGTGTGAATTCATAGAATGGACGTGTATGAAGTCAAACAATGGAACTGTGTGAAGTCATAGAATGGAGGTGTGTGAAATCACAAAATGGAGGTGTGTGTAGTCACAGAGTGGAGGTGTGTAAAGTCACAGAGTGGAGGTGTGTGAAGTCTCAGAATGGAGGAGTGTGAAGTCATAGAATGGAGGTGTTTGAAGTCATAGAATGTTGGTTTTTGAAGTCACAGAATGGAGGTGTGTGAAGTCATAGAATGGAGGTGTGTGAAATCAGAGAATGGAGGTGTGTGAAGTCAGAATGCTGGTGTGTGAAGTCATAGAATGGAGGTGTGTGAAGTCATACAATGGAGGTGTGTGAAGTCATAGATTGGAAGCGTTTGATGTCAAAGAATGGAGGTGTTTGAAGTCATAGATTGAAGGTGTGGGGAAGTCATAGTATGGAGGTGTGTGAAGTCACAGAAAGGAGGTGTGTGAAGTCACAGAATGGAGTTGTGTGAAGTCACAATGGAGGTGTGTGAAGTCATAGCATGGAGGTGGGTGAAATCAAAGAATGGAGGTTTGTGAAGTCATAGAATGGATTGTGTGTGAAATCACAGAATGGAAGTGTGTGAAGTCACAGAATGGAGGTGTGTAAAGTCACAGAGTGGAGGTGTGTGAAGTCACAGAATGGAGGTTTGTGAAGTCATAGAATGGAGGTGTGTGAAGTCACAGAATGCAGGTGTGTGAAGTCAGAATAGAGGTGTGCGAAGTCATAGAATGGAGGTGTGTGTAGTCAGAATGGAGCTGTGTGAAGTCATAGAATGGATGTGTGTGAAGTCAGAATGGAGGTGTGTGAACTGATAGAATGGAGGTGTATAAAGTCACAATGGAGGTGTGTGAAGTCACAGAATTGATGTGTGTGAACTCAGAAAGGAGGTGTGTGAAGTCATAGAATGGAGGTCTGTGAAGTCATAGAATGGAGGTGTGTGAAATCATAGAATGGAGGTGTGTGAAGTCACAGAATTGAGGTGTGTGAAGACAGAATGGAGGTGTGCGAAGTCAGAATGGAGGTGTGTGAAGTCAGATAATGGAGGTGTGTGAAGTCACAATGCAGGTGTGTGAACTCATAGAATGGAGGTGTGTGAAGTAACAATGTAGGTTTCTGAAGTCATAGAATGGAGGTGTGTGAAGTCATAGAATGGAGGTGTGTGAAGTCACAGAATGGAGGTGTGAACTCAGATTTGAGGTTTGTGAAGTCACAGAATGGAGGTGTGTGAAGTCACAATGGAGGTGTGTGAAGTCACAGAATGGAGGTGTGTGAAGACACAGAATGGAGGTGTGTGAAGTCATAGAATGGAAGTGTGTGAAGTCATAGAATGGAGGTGTTTGAAGTCAGAATCGAGGTGTGTGAAGTCACAGAATGGAGGTGTGTGAACCCAGAATGGAGGTGTGTGAAGTCACAGAATGGAGGTTTGTGAAGTCATAGAATGGAGGTGTGTTAACTCATAGAATGGAGTTGTGTGAATTCATGGAACGGATGTGTATGAAGTCAAAGAATGGAGGTGTATGATGTCAAACAATGGAAGTGTGTGAAGTCATAGAATGGAGGTTTGTGAAGTCTTACAATGGAGGTGTGTGAAGTCATCGAATGGAGGTGTAAGAAGTCACAGGAGGGAGGTGTGTGAAGTCACAGAATGGAGGTGTGTAAAGTCACAGAGTGGAGGTGAGTGAAGGCACAGAATGGAGGGGTGTGAAGTCAGAATAGATTTGTACGAAGTCATAGAATGGAGGTCTGTGAAGTCAGAATGGAGCTGTGTGAACACATAGAATGGAGGTGTGTGAAGTCACAATGGAGATGTGTGAAGTCATAGAATGGTGGATTTTGAAGTCACAGAATGGAGGTGCGTGAAGTCATAGAATGGAGGTGTGTGAAGTCACAGAATGGAGGTGTGTGAACTCAGAATGGAGCTGTTTGAAGTCATAGATGGAGGTGTGTGTAGTCACAGTATGGAGGTGTGTGAAATCATAGAATGGGATTTTGTGAATTCACAGAATGGAGCTGTGTGAAGTCAGAATGGAGGAGTGTGAAATCATAGAATGGAAGTGCGTGAAGTCAGAATGGAGGTGTGTGAACTCATAGAATGGACGTGTGTGAAGTCACAATGGAGGTGTGTGAAGACATAGAATGGAGGTGTTTGAAGTCACAGAATGGAGGTGTGTGAAGTCATAGAATGGAGGTGTGTCAAGTCATAGAATGGAGGTGTGTGAAGTCATAGAATGAATGTTTCTGAAGTAAGAATGAAGGTGTGTGAAGTAATAGAATTGAGGTGTGTGAAGTCAAAATGGAGGTGTGTGAACTCATAGAATGGAGGTGTGTGAAGTCACAGAATGGAGGTTTGTGAACCCAGAATGGAGGTGTGAAATCATAGAATGGGTGTGTGTGAGGTCATAGAAAGGAGGTGTGGGAAGTCAGAGAATGGAGAAGTGTGAAGTCATAGAGTGGAGGTGAGTGAAGTCACAGATTCGATGTCTGTGAAGTCATAGAATGGAGGTTTGTGAAGTCAGAATGGAGGTGTGTGAACTCATAGAATGGAGGTGTGTGAAGACATAATGGGGTGTGTGAAGTAATAGAATGGAGGTGTTTGAAGTCACAGAATGGAGGTGTGTGAAGTCATAGAATGGAGGTGTGTGAAGTCAGAATGTAGGTGTGTGAAGTCACAGAATGGAGGTGTGTGAAGTCATAGAATGGAGGTGTGTGAACTCACAGAATGGAGGTGTGTGAAGTCATAGAATGGAGGTGTGTGAAGTCATAGAATGGAGGTGTGTGAAGTCACCGAATGGAGGTGTGTGAAGTCACGGAATTGAGGTGTGTGAAGTCACAGAAAGGAGGTGTGTGAACTCAGAATGGAGGTGTGTGAAGTCACAGAATGGAGGTGTGTGAAGTCCTAGAATGGAAGTGTGTGAAGTCATAGAATGGATGTGTGTGAAGCAAGAATGGAGGTGTGTGAAGTCAGAGAATGGAGGTGTTTGAAGTCATAGAATGGAGGTGTGTGAAGTCATAGAATGGAGGTGTGTGAAGTCAAAATTGTGGTGTGTGAATTCACAAATGGAGGTTTTTGAAGTCAGAATGGAGCTGAGTGAAGTCATAGAATGGAGGTGGGTGAATGCAGAATGGAAGTGTGTGAACTCGTAGAATGGAGGTGTGTGATGTCAAAATGGAGGTGTGTGAAGTCATAGAATGGAGGTGTGTGAAGTCACAGAGTGAAGGTGTGAAGTCATAGAAGGAGGTGTCTGAAGTCACAGAATGGAGGTGTGTGTAGACACAGAATGGAGGTGTGTGAACTCAGAGAGGAGGTGTGTGAAGTCACAGAATGGAGGTGTGTGAAGTCATAGAATGTAAGTGTGTGAAGTCATAGAATGGAGGTGTGTGAAGTCAGAATGGAGGTGTGTGAAGTCACAGAATGGACGTGTGTGAACCCAGAATGGAGGTGTGTGAAGTCACAGAATGGAGCTTTGTGAAGTCATAGAATGGAGGTGTATGAAGTCATAGAATGGATGTTGCTGAAGTAAGAATGAAGGTGTGTGAAGTCATAGAATGGAGGTGCCTGAAGTCATAGAATGTATGTTGCTGAAGTAAGAATGAAGTTGTGTGAACTCATAGAATGAAGGTGTGTGAACTCATAGAATGGAGGTGTTTGAATTCATGGAACGGAGGTGTGTGAAGTCAAAGAATGGAGGTGTATGATATCAAACAATGGAAGTGTGTGAAGTAATATAATGGAGGTGTGTGAAGTCATATAATGGAGGTGTGTGAAGTCACAGAAGGGAGGTGTGTGAAGTCACAGAATGGAGGTGTGTAAAGTCACAGAGTGGAGGTGTGTGAAGGCACAGAATGGAGGGGTGTGAAGTCAAAGAATGGAGGAATGTGAAGTCACAGAATGGAGATGTGTGAAGTCAGAATAGAGGTGTGCGAAGTCATAGAATGGAGGTGTGTGAAGTCAGAATGGAGCTGTGTGAACTCATAGAATGTAGGTGTGTGAAGTCACAATGGAGATGTGTGAAGTCATTGAATGGTGGTTTTTGAAGTCACAGAATGGAGGTGTGTGAAGTCATAGAATGGAGGTGTGTGAAGTCAGATTGGAGGTATGTGAAGTCACAGAATGGATGTGTGTCAACTCAGAAATGATGTATGTGAAGTCATAGAATGGATGTGTGTGAAGTCAGAATGGAGGTGTGTGAACTGATAGAATGGAGGTGTATGAAGTCACAATGGAGGTGTGTGAAGTCACAGAATTGATGTGTGTGAACTCAGAAAGGAGGTTTGTGAAGTCATAGAATGGAGGTCTGTGAATTCATAGAATGTAGGTGTGTGAAATCATAGAATGGAGGTGTGTGAAGTCACAGAATTGAGGTGTGTGAAGACAGAATGGAGGTGTGCGAAGTCAGAATGGAGGTGTGTGAAGTCAGATAATGGAGGTGTGTGAAGTCACAATGCAGGTGTGTGAACTCATAGAATGGAGGTGTGTGAAGTAACAATGTAGGTTTCTGAAGTCATAGAATGGAGGTGTGTGAAGTCATAGAATGGAGGTGTGTGAAGTCACAGAATGGAAGTGTGAACTCAGATTTGAGGTTTGTGAAGTCACAGAATGGAGGTGTGTGAAGTCACAATGGAGGTGTTTGAAGTCACAGAATGGAGGAGTGTGACGTCATAAATGTTGGTGTGTGAAGTCATAGAATGGAGTTGTGAAGTCATAGAATGGAGATGTGAAGTCATAGAATGGAGGTGTGTGAAGTCACAGAAGGCAGGTGTGTGAAGTCACAGAATAGAGTTGTGTGAAGTCACAATGGAGGTGTGTGAATTCATAGAATGGACGTGTATGAAGTCAAACAATGGAACTGTGTGAAGTCATAGAATGGAGGTGTGTGAAATCACAAAATGGAGGTGTGTGTAATCACAGAGTGGAGGTGTGTAAAGTCACAGAGTGGAGGTGTGTGAAGTCTCAGAATGGAGGAGTGTGAAGTCATAGAATAGAGGTGTTTGAAGTCATAGAATGTTGCTTTTTCAAGTCACAGAATGGAGGTGTGTGAAGTCATAGAATGGAGGTGTGTGAAATCAGAGAATGGAGGTGTGTGAAGTCAGAATGCAGGTGTGTGAAGTCATAGAATGGAGGTGTGTGAAGTCATAGAATGGAGGTGTGTGAAGTCATAGATTGGAAGCGTTTGATGTCAAAGAATGGAGGTGTTTGAAGTCATAGATTGAAGGTGTGGGGAAGTCATAGTATGGAGGTGTGTGAAGTCACAGAAAGGAGGTGTGTGAAGTCACAGAATGGAGTTGTGTGAAGTCACAATGGAGGTGTGTGAAGTCATAGCATGGAGGTGGGTGAAATCAAAGAATGGAGGTTTGTGAAGTCATAGAATGGATTGTGTGTGAAATCACAGAATGGAGGTGTGTGAAGTCACAGAATGGAGGTGTGTAAAGTCACAGAGTGGAGGTGTGTGAAGTCACAGAATGGAGGTTTGTGAAGTCATAGAATGGAGGTGTGTGAAGTCACAGAATGCAGGTGTGTGAAGTCAGAATAGAGGTGTGCGAAGTCATAGAATGGAGGTGTGTGAAGTCAGAATGGAGCTGTGTGAAGTCATAGAATGGATGTGTGTGAAGTCAGAATGGAGGTGTGTGAACTGATAGAATGGAGGTGTATGAAGTCACAATGGAGGTGTGTGAAGTCACAGAATTGATGTGTGTGAACTCAGAAAGGAGGTGTGTGAAGTCATAGAATGGAGGTCTGTGAAGTCATAGAATGGAGGTGTGTGAAATCATAGAATGGAGGTGTGTGAAGTCACAGAATTGAGGTGTGTGAAGACAGAATGGAGGTGTGCGACGTCAGAATGGAGGTGTGTGAAGTCAGATAATGGAGGTGTGTGAAGTCACAATGCAGGTGTGTGAACTCATAGAATGGAGGTGTGTGAAGTAACAATGTAGGTTTCTGAAGTCATAGAATGGAGGTGTGTGAAGTCATAGAATGGAGGTGTGTGAAGTCACAGAATGGAGGTGTGAACTCAGATTTGAGGTTTGTGAAGTCACAGAATGGAGGTGTGTGAAGTCACAATGGAGGTGTGTGAAGTCACAGAATGGAGGTGTGTGAAAACACAGAATGGAGGTGTGTGAAGTCATAGAATGGAAGTGTGTGAAGTCATAGAATGGAGGTGTTTGAAGTCAGAATCGAGGTGTGTGAAGTCACAGAATGGAGGTGTGTGAACCCAGAATGGAGGTGTGTGAAGTCACAGAATGGAGGTTTGTGAAGTCATAGAATGGAGGTGTGTGAAGTCATAGAATGGTTGTCGCTGAAGTAAGAATGAAGTTGTGTGAACTCATAGAATGGAGGTGTGTGAATTCATGGAACGGATGTGTGTGAAGTCAAAGAATGGAGGTGTATGATGTCAAACAATGGAAGTGTGTGAAGTCATAGAATGGAGGTTTGTGAAGTCTTACAATGGAGGTGTGTGAAGTCATCGAATGGAGGTGTAAGAAGTCACAGGAGGGAGGTGTGTGAAGTCACAGAATGGAGGTGTGTAAAGTCACAGAGTGGAGGTGAGTGAAGGCACAGAATGGAGGGGTGTGAAGTCAAAGAATGGAGGTATGTGAAGTCACAGAATGGAGGGGTGTGAAGTCAGAATAGAGGTGTACGAAGTCATAGAATGGAGGTGTGTGAAGTCAGAATGGAGCTGTGTGAACACATAGAATGGAGGTGTGTGAAGTCACAATGGAGATGTGTGAAGTCATAGAATGGTGGATTTTGAAGTCACAGAATGGAGGTGTGTGAAGTCATAGAATGGAGGTGTGTGAAGTCACAGAATTGAGGTGTGTGAACTCAGAATGGAGCTGTTTGAAGTCATTGATGGAGGTGTGTGTAGTCACAGTATGGAGGTGTGTGAAATCATAGAATGGAATTTTGTGAATTCACAGAATGGAGCTGTGTGAAGTCAGAATGGAGGAGTTGAAGTCATAGAATGGAAGTGCGTGAAGTCAGAATGGAGGTGTGTGAACTCATAGAATGGACGTGTGTGAAGTCACAATGGAGGTGTGTGAAGACATAGAATGGAGGTGTTTGAAGTCACAGAATGGAGGTGTGTGAAGTCGTAGAATGGAGGTGTGTGAAGTCATAGAATGGAGGTGTGTGAAGTCATAGAATGAATGTTTCTGAAGTAAGAATGAAGGTGTGTGAAGTAATAGAATGGAGGTATGTGAAGTCAAAATGGAGGTGTGTGAACTCATAGAATATAGGTGTGTGAAGTCACAGAATGGAGGTGTGTGAAGTCAGAATGGAGGTGTGAAATCATAGAATGGGTGTGAGTGAAGTCATAGAAAGGAGGTGTGGGAAGTCAGAGAATGGACAAGTGTGAAGTCATAGAATGGAGGTTTGTGAAGTCAGAATGGAGGTGTGTGAACTCATAGAATGGAGGTGTGTGAAGACATAATGGAGGTGTGTGAAGTAATAGAATGGAGGTGTTTGAAGTCACAGAATGGAGGTGTGTGAAGTCATAGAATGGAGGTGTGTGAAGTCAGAATGTAGGTGTGTGAAGTCACAGAATGGAGGTGTGTGAAGTCATGGAATGGAGGTGTGTGAACTCACAGAATGGAGGTGTGTGAAGTCATAGAATGGCGGTGTGTGAAGTCATAGAATGGAGGTGTGTGAACTCACAGAATGGAGGTGTGTGAAGTCACGGAATTGAGGTGTGTGAAGTCACAGAATGGAGGTGTGTGAACTCAGAATGGAGGTGTCTGAAGTCACAAAATGGAGGTGTGTGAAGTCCTAGAATGGAAGTGTGTGAAGTCATAGAATGGATGTGTGTGAAGTAAGAATGGAGGTGTGTGAAGTCAGAGAATGGAGGTGTTTGAAGTCATAGAATGGAGGTGTGTGAAGTCATAGAATGGATGTGTGTGAAGTCAAAATTGTGGTGTGTGAATTCACAAATGGAGGTTTTTGAAGTCAGAATGGAGCTGAGTGAAGTCATAGAATGGAGGTGGGTGAAGGCAGAATGGAAGTGTGTGAAGTCATAGAATGGAGGTGTGTGAAGTAAGAATGGAGGTGTGTGAAGTCATAGAATGGAGGTGTGTGAAGTCACAGAGTGAAGGTGTGAAGTCATAGAAGGAGGTGTCTGAAGTCACAGAATGGAGGTGTGTGAAGACACAGAATGGAGGTGTGTGAAGTCATAGAATGTAAGTGTGTGAAGTCATAGAATGGAGGTGTGTGAAGTCAGAATGGAGGTGTGTGAAGACACAGAATGGAGGTTTGTGAAGTCATAGAATGTAAGTGTGTGAAGTCATAGAATGGAGGTGTGTGAAGTCAGAATGGAGGTGTGTGAAGTCACAGAATGGAGGTTTGTGAACCCAGGATGGAGGTGTGTGAAGTCAGAATGGAGGTGTGAAATCATAGAATGGGTGTGAGTGAAGTCATAGAAAGGAGGTGTGGGAAGTCAGAGAATGGACACGTGTGAAGTCATAGAGTGGAGGTGAGTGAAGTCACAGATTCGAAGTCTGTGAAGTCATAGAATGGAGGTTTGTGAAGTCAGAATGGAGGTGTGTGAACTCATAGAATGGAGGTGTGTGAAGACATAATGGAGGTGTGTGAAGTAATAGAATGGAGGTGTTTGAAGTCACAGAATGGAGGTGTGTGAAGTCATAGAATGGAGGTGTGTGAAGTCAGAATGTAGGTGTGTGAAGTCACAGAATGGAGGTGTGTGAAGTCATAGAATGGCTGTGTGTGAACTCACAGAATGGAGTTGTGTGAAGTCATAGAATGGAGGTTTGTGAAGTCATAGAATGGAGTTGTGTGAAGTCACAGAATGGAGGTGTGTGAAGTCACGGAATTGAGGTGTGTGAAGTCACAGAATGGAGGTGTGTGAACTCAGAATGGAGGTGTGTGAAGTCACAGAATGGAGGTGTGTGAAGTCCTAGAATGGAAGTGTGTGAAGTCATAGAATGGATGTGTGTGAAGTAAGAATGGAGGTGTGTGAAGTCAGAGAATGGAGGTGTTTGAAGTCATAGAATGGAGGTGTGTGAAGTCATAGAATGGAGGTGTGTGAAGTCACAGAATGGAGGTGTGTGAAGACACAGAATGTAGGTGTGTGAACTCAGAATGGAGGTGTGTGAAGTCACAGAATGGAGATGTGTGAAGTCCTAGAATGGAACTGTGTGAAGTCATAGAATGGAGGTGTGTGAAGTAAGAATGGAGGTGTGTGAAGTCAGAGAATGGAGGTGTTTGAAGTCATAGAATGGAGATCTGTGAAGTCATAGAATGGAGGTGTGTGAAGTCAAAATTGTGGTGTGTGAATTCACAAATGGAGGTTTATGAAGTCAGAATGATGCTGAGTGAAGTCATAGAATGGAGGTGGGTGAAGGCAGAATGGAAGTGTGTGAACTCGTAGAATGGAGGTGTGTGATGTCAAAATGGAGGTGTGTGAAGTCATAGAATGGAGGTGTGTGAAGTCACAGAGTGAAGGTGTGAAGTCATAGAAGGAGGTGTCTGAAGTCGGTGTGTGAAGACACAGAATGGAGGTGTGTGAACTCAGAGAGGAGGTGTGTGAAGTCACAGAATGGAGGTGTGTGAAGTCATAGAATGTAAGTGTGTGAAGTAATAGAATGGAGGTGTGTGAAGTCAGAATGGAGGTGTGTGAAGTCACAGAATGCAGGTGTGTGAAGGCAGAATAGAGGTGTGCGAAGTCATAGAATGGAGGTTTCTGAAGTCATAGAATGGAGGAATGTGAAGTCACAGAATGGAGGTGTGTGAAGTCAGAATAGAGGTGTGCGAAGTCATAGAATGGAGGTGTGTGAAGTCAGAATGGAGGTTTGTGAAGTCATAGAATGGAGGTGTGTGAAGTCACAATGGAGATGTGTGAAGTCATAGAATGGTGGTCTTTGAAGTCACAGAATGGAGGTGTGTGAAGTCATAGAATGGAGGTGTGTGAAGTCAGATTAGAGGTATGTGAAGTCACAAAATGGATGTGTGTCAACTCAGAAATGAGGTATGTGAAGTCATAGAATGGAGGTGTGTGAAGTCACAGAATTGAGGTGTGTGAAGTCAGAATGGAGGTGTGTGAATTCAGAATGGAGGTGTGTGAAGTCAGAGAATGGAGGTGTGTGAAGTCACAATGCAGGTGTGTGAACTGATAGAACGTAGATGTGTGAAGTCACAATGTAGGTGTGTGAAGTCATAGAATGGAGGTGTGTGAAGTCATAAAATGGAGGTGAGTGAAGTCACAGATCCGAGGTCTGTGAAGTCATAGAATGGAGTTGTGTGATGTCAGAATTGAGGAGTGTGAAGTCCTAGAATGCATGTGTGTGAACTCATAGAATGGAGGTGTGTGATGTCACAATGGAAGTGTGTGAAGTCACAGAATGGAGGTGTGTGAAGTCATATATTGGAGGTGTGTGAAGTCAGAATGGAGGTGTGTGAAGTCACAGAATGGAGGTGTGTGAACCCAGAATGGAGGTGTTTGAAGTCATAGATGGAGGTGTGTGAAGTCACAGTATGTAGGTGTGTGAAATCATAGAATGGAATTTTGTGAATTCACAGAATGGAGCTGTGTGAAGTCAGAATGGAGGAGTGTGAAGTCATAGAATGGAGGTGTGTGAAGTCAGAATGGAGGTGTGTGAACTCATAGAATGGACGTGTGTGAAGTCACAATGGAGGTGTGTGAAGACATAGAATGGAGGTGTGTGAAGTCACAGAATGGAGGTGTGTGAAGTCATAGAATGGAGGTGTGTGAAGTCATAGAATGGAGGTGTGTGAAGTCATAGAATGGATGTTTCTGAAGTAAGAATGAAGGTGTGTGAAGTCATAGAATGGAGGTGTGTGAAGTCAAAATGGAGGTGTGTGAACTCATAGAATGGAGGTGTGTGAAGTCACAGAATGGAGGTGTGTAAAGTCAGAATGGAGGTGTGAAGTCATAGAATGGGGGTGGGTGAAGTCATGGAAAGGAAGTGTGGGAAGTCATAGAATGGAGAAGTGTGAAGTCATAGAGTGGAGGTGAGTGAAGTCACATATTCAAGTCTTTGAAGTCATAGAATGGAGGTTTGTGAAGTCAGAATGGAGGTGTATGAACTCATAGAATGGAGGTGTGTGAAGTCACAATGGAGGTGTGTGAAGTCATAGAATGGGGGTGTTTGAAGTCACAGAATGGAGGTGTGTAAAGTCATAGAATGGAGGTGTGTGAAGTCAGAATGGAGGTGTGTGAAGTCACAGAATGGAGGTGTGTGAAGTCACAGAATGGAGGTGTGTGAAGTCAGGGAATGGAGGAGTGTGAAGTCACAGAATCGAGGTGTGTGAACTCAGAATGAAGGTGTGTGAAGTCACAGAATGGAGGTGTGTGAAGTCCTAGAATGGAAGAATGTGAAGTCATAGAATGGAGGTGTGTGAAGTAAGAATGGAGGTGTGTGAAGTCAGAGAATGGAGGTGTTTGAAGTCATAGAATGGAGGTTTGTGAAGTCATAGAATAGAGGTGTGTGAAGTCACAGAATGAAGGTGTGTGTATTCACGGAATGGAGGTGTGTGAAGTCACAGAAAGGAGGTGTGTGAACGCAGAATGGAGGTGTGAGAAGTCACAGAATTGAGGTGTGTGAAGTCATAGAATGGAATTGTGTGAAATCACAGAATGGAGGTTTGTGAAGTAAGAATGGAAGTGTGTGAAGTCACCGAATGGAGTTGTGTGAACTCAGAATGGAGGTGTGTGAAGTCATAGAATGGAGGTGTGTGAAGTCATAGAATGGAAGTGTGTGAAGTCACAGAATGGAGGTATCTGAAGTCAGAATCGAGGTGTGAAATCATAGAATAGAGTTGGGTGAAGTCATAGAAAGGAGGTGTGGGAAGTCATAGAATGGAGCAGTGTGAAGTCATAGAGTGGAGGTGAGTGAAGTCACAGATTCGAGGTCTGTGAAGTCATAGAATAGAGGAGTGTGGAGTCAGAATGGAGGTGTGTGAAGTCATAGAATGGAGGTATGTGAACTCATAGAATGGAGGTGTGTGATGTTACAATGGAAGTGTGTGAAGTCACAGAATGGAGGTGTGTGAAGTCATACATTGGTGTGTGAAGTCAGAATGGAGGTGTGTGAAGTCACAGAATGGAGGTGTGTGAACTCAGATTGAAGGTGTGTGAAGTCACAGATGGAGGTGTGTGAAGTCATAGTATGGAGTTGTGTGAAATCATAGAATGGAGTTTTGTGAATTCACAGAATGGAGGAGTGTGAAGTCAGAATGGCGGAGTGTGAACTCATAGAATGGAGGTGTGTGAAGTTAGAATGGAGGTGTGTGAACTCATAGAATGGAGGTGTGTGATGTCATAATGGAGGTGTGTGAACACATAGAATGAAGGTGTGTGAAGTCACAGAATGGAGGTGTGTGAAGTCATAGAATGGAGGTGTGTGAAGTCATAGAATGGATGTTTGTGAAGTAAGAATGAAGGTGTGTGAAGTCATAGAATGGAAGTGTGTGAAGTCACAGAATGGAGGTGTGTGACGTCATAGAATGGAGCTGTGTGAATTCAGATTGGAGGTGTGTGAAGTCATAGAATGGAGGTGTGTGCAGTCATGGAATGGATGTTTCTGAAGTCGGAATGAAGGTGTGTGAAGTCATAGAATGGAGATGTGTGAAGTCAAAATGGAGGTTTGTGAACTCAAAGAATGGAGGTGTGTGAAGTCATGGAATGGAGGTGTGTGAATTCCAAGAATGGAGGTGTGTGAAGTCAAAATGGAGGTGTGTGAAGTCACAGAATGGAGGTGTGTGAAGTCACAGAATGGAGGTGTTTGAAGTCAAAATTGTGGTGTGTGAATTCACAAATGGAGGTTTGTGAAGTCAGAATGGAGCTGAATGAAGTCATAGAATGGAGGTGGGTGAAGGCAGAATGGAAGTGTGTGAACTCGTAGAATGGAGGTGTGTGAAGTCAAAATGGAGGTGTGTGAAGTCACAGAATGGTGGTTTTTGATGTCAAAGAATGTAGGTGTGTGAAGTCATAGAATGTAGGTGTGTGAGGTCAGAATGGAGGTGTGTGAAGTCACAGAATGGAGGTGTGTGACGTCATAAATGTTGGTGTGTGAAGTCATAAAATGGAGTTTTGAAGTCATTGAATGGAGGTGTGAAGTCACAGAATGGAGGTGTGTGAAGTCAGATTAGAGGTATGTGAAGTCACAAAATGGATGTGTGTCAACTCAGAAATGAGGTATGTGAAGTCATAGAATGGAGGTGTGTGAAGTCAGAATGGAGGTTTGTGAAGTCATAGAATGGAGGTGTGTGAAGTCACAATGGAGATGTGTGAAGTCATAGAATGGTGGTCTTTGAAGTCACAGAATGGAGGTGTGTGAAGTCATAGAATGGAGGTGTGTGAAGTCAGATTAGAGGTATGTGAAGTCACAAAATGGATGTGTGTCAACTCAGAAATGAGGTATGTGAAGTCATAGAATGGAGGTGTGTGAAGTCACAGAATTGAGGTGTGTGAAGTCAGAATGGAGGTGTGTGAATTCAGAATGGAGGTGTGTGAAGTCAGAGAATGGAGGTGTGTGAAGTCACAATGCAGGTGTGTGAACTGATAGAACGTAGATGTGTGAAGTCACAATGTAGGTGTGTGAAGTCATAGAATGGAGGTGTGTGAAGTCATAAAATGGAGGTGAGTGAAGTCACAGATCCGAGGTCTGTGAAGTCATAGAATGGAGTTGTGTGATGTCAGAATTGAGGAGTGTGAAGTCCTAGAATGCATGTGTGTGAACTCATAGAATGGAGGTGTGTGATGTCACAATGGAAGTGTGTGAAGTCACAGAATGGAGGTGTGTGAAGTCATATATTGGAGGTGTGTGAAGTCAGAATGGAGGTGTGTGAAGTCACAGAATGGAGGTGTGTGAACCCAGAATGGAGGTGTTTGAAGTCATAGATGGAGGTGTGTGAAGTCACAGTATGTAGGTGTGTGAAATCATAGAATGGAATTTTGTGAATTCACAGAATGGAGCTGTGTGAAGTCAGAATGGAGGAGTGTGAAGTCATAGAATGGAGGTGTGTGAAGTCAGAATGGAGGTGTGTGAACTCATAGAATGGACGTGTGTGAAGTCACAATGGAGGTGTGTGAAGACATAGAATGGAGGTGTGTGAAGTCACAGAATGGAGGTGTGTGAAGTCATAGAATGGAGGTGTGTGAAGTCATAGAATTGAGGTGTGTGAAGTCATAGAATGGATGTTTCTGAAGTAAGAATGAAGGTGTGTGAAGTCATAGAATGGAGGTGTGTGAAGTCAAAATGGAGGTGTGTGAACTCATAGAATGGAGGTGTGTGAAGTCACAGAATGGAGGTGTGTAAAGTCAGAATGGAGGTGTGAAGTCATAGAATGGGGGTGGGTGAAGTCATGGAAAGGAAGTGTGGGAAGTCATAGAATGGAGAAGTGTGAAGTCATAGAGTGGAGGTGAGTGAAGTCACATATTCAAGTCTTTGAAGTCATAGAATGGAGGTTTGTGAAGTCAGAATGGAGGTGTATGAACTCATAGAATGGAGGTGTGTGAAGTCACAATGGAGGTGTGTGAAGTCATAGAATGGGGGTGTTTGAAGTCACAGAATGGAGGTGTGTAAAGTCATAGAATGGAGGTGTGTGAAGTCAGAATGGAGGTGTGTGAAGTCACAGAATGGAGGTGTGTGAAGTCACAGAATGGAGGTGTGTGAAGTCAGGGAATGGAGGAGTGTGAAGTCACAGAATCGAGGTGTGTGAACTCAGAATGAAGGTGTGTGAAGTCACAGAATGGAGGTGTGTGAAGTCCTAGAATGGAAGAATGTGAAGTCATAGAATGGAGGTGTGTGAAGTAAGAATGGAGGTGTGTGAAGTCAGAGAATGGAGGTGTTTGAAGTCATAGAATGGAGGTTTGTGAAGTCATAGAATAGAGGTGTGTGAAGTCACAGAATGAAGGTGTGTGTATTCACGGAATGGAGGTGTGTGAAGTCACAGAAAGGAGGTGTGTGAACGCAGAATGGAGGTGTGAGAAGTCACAGAATTGAGGTGTGTGAAGTCATAGAATGGAATTGTGTGAAATCACAGAATGGAGGTTTGTGAAGTAAGAATGGAAGTGTGTGAAGTCACCGAATGGAGTTGTGTGAACTCAGAATGGAGGTGTGTGAAGTCATAGAATGGAGGTGTGTGAAGTCATAGAATGGAAGTGTGTGAAGTCACAGAATGGAGGTATCTGAAGTCAGAATCGAGGTGTGAAATCATAGAATAGAGTTGGGTGAAGTCATAGAAAGGAGGTGTGGGAAGTCATAGAATGGAGCAGTGTGAAGTCATAGAGTGGAGGTGAGTGAAGTCACAGATTCGAGGTCTGTGAAGTCATAGAATAGAGGAGTGTGGAGTCAGAATGGAGGTGTGTGAAGTCATAGAATGGAGGTATGTGAACTCATAGAATGGAGGTGTGTGATGTTACAATGGAAGTGTGTGAAGTCACAGAATGGAGGTGTGTGAAGTCATACATTGGTGTGTGAAGTCAGAATGGAGGTGTGTGAAGTCACAGAATGGAGGTGTGTGAACTCAGATTGAAGGTGTGTGAAGTCACAGATGGAGGTGTGTGAAGTCATAGTATGGAGTTGTGTGAAATCATAGAATGGAGTTTTGTGAATTCACAGAATGGAGGAGTGTGAAGTCAGAATGGCGGAGTGTGAACTCATAGAATGGAGGTGTGTGAAGTTAGAATGGAGGTGTGTGAACTCATAGAATGGAGGTGTGTGATGTCATAATGGAGGTGTGTGAACACATAGAATGAAGGTGTGTGAAGTCACAGAATGGAGGTGTGTGAAGTCATAGAATGGAGGTGTGTGAAGTCATAGAATGGATGTTTGTGAAGTAAGAATGAAGGTGTGTGAAGTCATAGAATGGAAGTGTGTGAAGTCACAGAATGGAGGTGTGTGACGTCATAGAATGGAGCTGTGTGAATTCAGATTGGAGGTGTGTGAAGTCATAGAATGGAGGTGTGTGCAGTCATGGAATGGATGTTTCTGAAGTCGGAATGAAGGTGTGTGAAGTCATAGAATGGAGATGTGTGAAGTCAAAATGGAGGTTTGTGAACTCAAAGAATGGAGGTGTGTGAAGTCATGGAATGGAGGTGTGTGAAGTCCAAGAATGGAGGTGTGTGAAGTCAAAATGGAGGTGTGTGAAGTCACAGAATGGAGGTGTGTGAAGTCACAGAATGGAGGTGTTTGAAGTCAAAATTGTGGTGTGTGAATTCACAAATGGAGGTTTGTGAAGTCAGAATGGAGCTGAATGAAGTCATAGAATGGAGGTGGGTGAAGGCAGAATGGAAGTGTGTGAACTCGTAGAATGGAGGTGTGTGAAGTCAAAATGGAGGTGTGTGAAGTCACAGAATGGTGGTTTTTGATGTCAAAGAATGTAGGTGTGTGAAGTCATAGAATGTAGGTGTGTGAGGTCAGAATGGAGGTGTGTGAAGTCACAGAATGGAGGTGTGTGACGTCATAAATGTTGGTGTGTGAAGTCATAAAATGGAGTTTTGAAGTCATTGAATGGAGGTGTGAAGTCACAGAATGGAGGTGTGTGAAGTCAGATTAGAGGTATGTGAAGTCACAAAATGGATGTGTGTCAACTCAGAAATGAGGTATGTGAAGTCATAGAATGGAGGTGTGTGAAGTCAGAATGGAGGTTTGTGAAGTCATAGAATGGAGGTGTGTGAAGTCACAATGGAGATGTGTGAAGTCATAGAATGGTGGTCTTTGAAGTCACAGAATGGAGGTGTGTGAAGTCATAGAATGGAGGTGTGTGAAGTCAGATTAGAGGTATGTGAAGTCACAAAATGGATGTGTGTCAACTCAGAAATGAGGTATGTGAAGTCATAGAATGGAGGTGTGTGAAGTCACAGAATTGAGGTGTGTGAAGTCAGAATGGAGGTGTGTGAATTCAGAATGGAGGTGTGTGAAGTCAGAGAATGGAGGTGTGTGAAGTCACAATGCAGGTGTGTGAACTGATAGAACGTAGATGTGTGAAGTCACAATGTAGGTGTGTGAAGTCATAGAATGGAGGTGTGTGAAGTCATAAAATGGAGGTGAGTGAAGTCACAGATCCGAGGTCTGTGAAGTCATAGAATGGAGTTGTGTGATGTCAGAATTGAGGAGTGTGAAGTCCTAGAATGCATGTGTGTGAACTCATAGAATGGAGGTGTGTGATGTCACAATGGAAGTGTGTGAAGTCACAGAATGGAGGTGTGTGAAGTCATATATTGGAGGTGTGTGAAGTCAGAATGGAGGTGTGTGAAGTCACAGAATGGAGGTGTGTGAACCCAGAATGGAGGTGTTTGAAGTCATAGATGGAGGTGTGTGAAGTCACAGTATGTAGGTGTGTGAAATCATAGAATGGAATTTTGTGAATTCACAGAATGGAGCTGTGTGAAGTCAGAATGGAGGAGTGTGAAGTCATAGAATGGAGGTGTGTGAAGTCAGAATGGAGGTGTGTGAACTCATAGAATGGACGTGTGTGAAGTCACAATGGAGGTGTGTGAAGACATAGAATGGAGGTGTGTGAAGTCACAGAATGGAGGTGTGTGAAGTCATAGAATGGAGGTGTGTGAAGTCATAGAATGGAGGTGTGTGAAGTCATAGAATGGATGTTTCTGAAGTAAGAATGAAGGTGTGTGAAGTCATAGAATGGAGGTGTGTGAAGTCAAAATGGAGGTGTGTGAACTCATAGAATGGAGGTGTGTGAAGTCACAGAATGGAGGTGTGTAAAGTCAGAATGGAGGTGTGAAGTCATAGAATGGGGGTGGGTGAAGTCATGGAAAGGAAGTGTGGGAAGTCATAGAATGGAGAAGTGTGAAGTCATAGAGTGGAGGTGAGTGAAGTCACATATTCAAGTCTTTGAAGTCATAGAATGGAGGTTTGTGAAGTCAGAATGGAGGTGTATGAACTCATAGAATGGAGGTGTGTGAAGTCACAATGGAGGTGTGTGAAGTCATAGAATGGGGGTGTTTGAAGTCACAGAATGGAGGTGTGTAAAGTCATAGAATGGAGGTGTGTGAAGTCAGAATGGAGGTGTGTGAAGTCACAGAATGGAGGTGTGTGAAGTCACAGAATGGAGGTGTGTGAAGTCAGGGAATGGAGGAGTGTGAAGTCACAGAATCGAGGTGTGTGAACTCAGAATGAAGGTGTGTGAAGTCACAGAATGGAGGTGTGTGAAGTCCTAGAATGGAAGAATGTGAAGTCATAGAATGGAGGTGTGTGAAGTAAGAATGGAGGTGTGTGAAGTCAGAGAATGGAGGTGTTTGAAGTCATAGAATGGAGGTTTGTGAAGTCATAGAATAGAGGTGTGTGAAGTCACAGAATGAAGGTGTGTGTATTCACGGAATGGAGGTGTGTGAAGTCACAGAAAGGAGGTGTGTGAACGCAGAATGGAGGTGTGAGAAGTCACAGAATTGAGGTGTGTGAAGTCATAGAATGGAATTGTGTGAAATCACAGAATGGAGGTTTGTGAAGTAAGAATGGAAGTGTGTGAAGTCACCGAATGGAGTTGTGTGAACTCAGAATGGAGGTGTGTGAAGTCATAGAATGGAGGTGTGTGAAGTCATAGAATGGAAGTGTGTGAAGTCACAGAATGGAGGTATCTGAAGTCAGAATCGAGGTGTGAAATCATAGAATAGAGTTGGGTGAAGTCATAGAAAGGAGGTGTGGGAAGTCATAGAATGGAGCAGTGTGAAGTCATAGAGTGGAGGTGAGTGAAGTCACAGATTCGAGGTCTGTGAAGTCATAGAATAGAGGAGTGTGGAGTCAGAATGGAGGTGTGTGAAGTCATAGAATGGAGGTATGTGAACTCATAGAATGGAGGTGTGTGATGTTACAATGGAAGTGTGTGAAGTCACAGAATGGAGGTGTGTGAAGTCATACATTGGTGTGTGAAGTCAGAATGGAGGTGTGTGAAGTCACAGAATGGAGGTGTGTGAACTCAGATTGAAGGTGTGTGAAGTCACAGATGGAGGTGTGTGAAGTCATAGTATGGAGTTGTGTGAAATCATAGAATGGAGTTTTGTGAATTCACAGAATGGAGGAGTGTGAAGTCAGAATGGCGGAGTGTGAACTCATAGAATGGAGGTGTGTGAAGTTAGAATGGAGGTGTGTGAACTCATAGAATGGAGGTGTGTGATGTCATAATGGAGGTGTGTGAACACATAGAATGAAGGTGTGTGAAGTCACAGAATGGAGGTGTGTGAAGTCATAGAATGGAGGTGTGTGAAGTCATAGAATGGATGTTTGTGAAGTAAGAATGAAGGTGTGTGAAGTCATAGAATGGAAGTGTGTGAAGTCACAGAATGGAGGTGTGTGACGTCATAGAATGGAGCTGTGTGAATTCAGATTGGAGGTGTGTGAAGTCATAGAATGGAGGTGTGTGCAGTCATGGAATGGATGTTTCTGAAGTCGGAATGAAGGTGTGTGAAGTCATAGAATGGAGATGTGTGAAGTCAAAATGGAGGTTTGTGAACTCAAAGAATGGAGGTGTGTGAAGTCATGGAATGGAGGTGTGTGAAGTCCAAGAATGGAGGTGTGTGAAGTCAAAATGGAGGTGTGTGAAGTCACAGAATGGAGGTGTGTGAAGTCACAGAATGGAGGTGTTTGAAGTCAAAATTGTGGTGTGTGAATTCACAAATGGAGGTTTGTGAAGTCAGAATGGAGCTGAATGAAGTCATAGAATGGAGGTGGGTGAAGGCAGAATGGAAGTGTGTGAACTCGTAGAATGGAGGTGTGTGAAGTCAAAATGGAGGTGTGTGAAGTCACAGAATGGTGGTTTTTGATGTCAAAGAATGTAGGTGTGTGAAGTCATAGAATGTAGGTGTGTGAGGTCAGAATGGAGGTGTGTGAAGTCACAGAATGGAGGTGTGTGACGTCATAAATGTTGGTGTGTGAAGTCATAAAATGGAGTTTTGAAGTCATTGAATGGAGGTGTGAAGTCACAGAATGGAGGTGTGTGAAGTCAGATTAGAGGTATGTGAAGTCACAAAATGGATGTGTGTCAACTCAGAAATGAGGTATGTGAAGTCATAGAATGGAGGTGTGTGAAGTCACAGAATTGAGGTGTGTGAAGTCAGAATGGAGGTGTGTGAATACAGAATGGAGGTGTGTGAAGTCAGAGAATGGAGGTGTGTGAAGTCACAATGCAGGTGTGTACTGATAGAACGTAGATGTGTGAAGTCACAATGTAGGTGTGTGAAGTCATAGAATGGAGGTGTGTGAAGTCATAAAATGGAGGTGAGTGAAGTCACAGATCCAAGGTCTGTGAAGTCATAGAATGGAGCTGTGTGATGTCAGAATTGAGGAGTGTGAAGTCCTAGAATGGATGTGTGTGAACTCATAGAATGGAGGTGTGTGATGTCACAATGGAAGTGTGTGAAGTCACAGAATGGAGGTGTGTGAAGTCATATATTGGAGGTGTGTGAAGTCATAATGGAGGTGTGTGAAGTCACAGAATGGAGGTGTGTGAAGTCACAGAATGGAGGTGTTTGAAGTCATAGATGGAGGTGTGTGAAGTCACAGTATGTAGGTGTGTGAAATCATAGAATGGAATTTTGTGAATTCACAGAATGGAGCTGTGTGAAGTCAGAATGGAGGACTGTGAAGTCATAGAATGGAGGTGTGTGAAGTCAGAATGGAGGTGTGTGAACTCATAGAATGGACGTGTGTGAAGTCACAATGGAGGTGTATGAAGACATAGAATGGAGGTGTGTGAAGTCACAGAATGGAGGTGTGTGAAGTCATAGAATGGAGGTGTGTGAAGTCATAGAATTGAGGTGTGTGAAGTCATAGAATGGATGTTTCTGAAGTAAGAATGAAGGTGTGTGAAGTCATAGAATGGAGGTGTGTGAAGTCAAAATGGAGGTGTGTGAACTCATAGAATGGAGGTGTGTGAAGTCACAGAATGGAGGTGTGTAAAGTCAGAATGGAGGTGTGAAGTCATAGAATGGGGGTGGGTGAAGTCATGGAAAGGAACTGTGGGAAGTCATAGAATGGAGAAGTGTGAAGTCATAGAGTGGAGTTGAGTGAAGTCACATATTCAAAGTCTGTGAAGTCATAGAATGGAGGTTTGTGAAGTCAGAATGGAGGTGTATGAACTCATAGAATGGAGGTGTGTGAAGTCACAATGGAGCTGTGTGAAGTCATAGAATGGGGGTGTTTGAAGTCACAGAATGGAGGTGTGTAAAGTCATAGAATGGAGGTGTGTGAAGTCAGAATGGAGGTGTGTGAAGTCACAGAATGGAGGTGTGTGAAGTCACAGAATGGAGGTGTGTGAAGTCAGGGAATGGAGGAGTGTGAAGTCACAGAATCGAGGTGTGTGAACTCAGAATGAAGGTGTGTGAAGTCACAGAATGGAGGTGTGTGAAGTCCTAGAATGGAAGAGTGTGAAGTCATAGAATTGAGGTGTGTGAAGTAAGAATGGAGGTGTGTGAAGTCAGAGAATGGAGGTGTTTGAAGTCATAGAATGGAGGTTTGTGAAGTCATAGAATAGAGGTGTGTGAAGTCACAGAATGAAGGTGTGTGTATTCACGGAATGGAGGTGTGTGAAGTCACAGAATGGAGGTGTGTGAACGCAGAATGGAGGTGTGAGAAGTCACAGAATTGAGGTGTGTGAAGACATAGAATGGAATTGTGTGAAATCACAGAATGGAGGTTTGTGAAGTAAGAATGGAAGTGTGTGAAGTCACCGAATGTAGTTGTGTGAACTCAGAATGGAGGTGTGTGAAGTCATAGAATGGAGGTGTGTGAAGTCATAGAATGGAAGTGTGTGAAGTCACAGAATGGAGGTATCTGAAGTCAGAATCGAGGTGTGAAGTCATAGAATAGAGTTGGGTGAAGTCATAGAAAGGAGGTGTGGGAAGTCATAGAATGGAGCAGTGTGAAGTCATAGAGTGGAGGTGAGTGAAGTCACAGATTCGAGGTCTGTGAAGTCATAGAATAGAGGTGTGTGGAGTCAGAATGGAGGTGTGTGAAGTCATAGAATGGAGGTATGTGAACTCATAGAATGGAGGTGTGTGATGTTACAATGGAAGTGTGTGAAGTCACAGAATGGAGGTGTGTGAAGTCATACATTTGTGTGTGAAGTCAGAATGGAGGTGTGTGAAGTCACAGAATGGAGGTGTGTGAACTCAGATTGAAGGTGTGTGAAGTCATAGATGGAGGTGTGTGAAGTCATAGTATGGAGTTCTGTGAAATCATAGAATGGAGTTTTGTGAATTCACAGAATGGAGGAGTGTGAAGTCAGAATGGCGGAGTGTGAAGTCATAGAATGGAGGTGTGTGAAGTTAGAATGGAGGTGTGTGAACTCATAGAATGGAGGTGTGTGAAGTCATAATGGAGGTGTGTGAACACATAGAATGAAGGTGTGTGAAGTCACAGAATGGAGGTGTGTGAAGTCATAGAATGGAGGTGTGTGAAGTCATAGAATGGATGTTTGTGAAGTAAGAATGAAGGTGTGTGAAGTCATAGAATGGAAGTGTGTGAAGTCACAGAATGGAGGTGTGTGACGTCATAGAATGGAGCTGTGTGAATTCAGATTGGAGGTGTGTGAAGTCATAGAATGGAGGTGTGTGCAGTCATGGAATGGATGTTTCTGAAGTCAGAATGAAGGTGTGTGAAGTCATAGAACGGAGATGTGTGAAGTCAAAATGGAGGTTTGTGAACTCAAAGAATGGAGGTGTGTGAAGTCACAGAATGGAGGTGTGTGAAGTCACAGAATGGAGGTGTTTGAAGTCAAAACTGTGGTGTGTGAATTCACAAATGGAGGTTTGTGAAGTCAGAATGGAGCTGAATGAAGTCATAGAATGGAGGTGGGTGAAGGCAGAATGGAAGTGTGTGAACTCGTAGAATGGAGGTGTGTGAAGTCAAAATGGAGGTGTGTGAAGTCACAGAATGGTGGTTTTTGATGTCAAAGAATGTAGGTGTGTGAAGTCATAGAATGTAGGTGTGTGAGGTCAGAATGGAGGTGTGGAAGTCACAGAATGGAGGTGTGTGACGTCATAAATGTTGGTGTGTGAAGTCATAAAATGGAGGTTTGAAGTCATTGAATGGAGGTGTGAAGTCACAGAATGGAGGTGTGTGAAGTCACAGAAGGCAGGTGTGTGAAGTCACAGAATAGAGTTGTGTGAAGTCACAATGGAGGTGTGTGAATTCATAGAATGGAGGTGTGTGAAGTCAAACAATGGAAGTGTGTGAAGTCATAGAATGGAAGTGTGTGAAGTCAAAATGGAGGTGTGAGAAGTCAGAGAGTGGAGATGTGTGAAGTCAAAGAATGGACGTGTGGGAAGTCAAAATTGTGGTGTGTGAAATCACAAATGCAGGTGTGTGAAGGCACAGAATGGAGGTGTGTGAAGTGACAATGGAGGTGTGTGAAGTCAAAGAATGCAGGTGTGTGAAGTCATAGAATGGAAGTGTATGAAGTCATGGAATGGAGGTTTGTGAAGTCAAACATTGGAAGCGTGTGAAGTTACAGAATGGAGGTGTGTGAAGTCATAGAATGGAGGTGTGTGAAATCAGAGAATGGAGGTGTGTGAAGTCAGAATGCAAGTGTGTGAAGTCATAGAATGGAGGTGTGTGAAGTCATAGAAAGGAGGTTTGGGAAGTCATAGAATGGAGCAGTGTGAAGTCATAGAGTGGAGGTGAGTGAAGTCACAGATTCGAGGTCTGTGAAGTCATAGAATAGAGGTGTGTGGAGTCAGAATGGAGGTGTGTGAAGTCATAGAATGGAGGTATGTGAACTCATAGAATGGAGGTGTGTGATGTCACAATGGAAGTGTGTGAAGTCACAGAACTGAGGTGTGTGAAGTCATACATTGGTGTGTGAAGTCAGAATGGAGGTGTGTGAAGTCACAGAATGGAGGTGTGTGAAGTCAGGGAATGGAGGAGTGTGAAGTCACAGAATCGAGGTGTGTGAACTCAGAATGAAGGTGTGTGAAGTCACAGAATGGAGGTGTGTGAAGTCCTAGAATGGAAGTGTGTGAAGTCATAGAATGGAGGTGTGTGAAGTAAGAATGGAGGTGTGTGAACTCAGAGAATGGAGGTGTTTGAAGTCATAGAATGGAGGTGTGTGAAGTCATAGAATGGAGGTGTGTGAAGTCACAGAATGAAGGTGTGTGTATTCACGGAATGGAGGTGTGTGAAGTCACAGAATGGAGGTGTGTGAACGCAGAATGGAGGTGTAAGAAGTCACAGAATTGAGGTGTGTGAAGTCATAGAATGGAAGTGTGTGAAGTCATAGAATGGAGGTTTGTGAAGTAAGAATGGAAGTGTGTGAAGTCACCGAATGGAGTTGTGTGAACTCAGAATGGAGGTGTATGAATTCACAGAATGAAGGTTTGTGAAGTCATAGAATGGAGTTGTGTGAGGTCATAGAATGGATGTTTCTGAAGTAAGAATGAAGGTGTGTGAAGTCATAGAATGGAGGTGTGTGAAGTCATAGAATGGAGGTGTGTGAAGTCACAGAATGGAGGTATCTGAAGTCAGAATCGAGGTGTGAAGTCATAGAATAGAGTTGGGTGAAGTCATAGAAAGGAGGTGTGGGAAGTCATAGAATGGAGCAGTGTGAAGTCACAGAGTGGAGGTGAGTGAAGTCACAGATTCGAGGTCTGTGAAGTCATAGAATAGAGGTGTGTGGAGTCAGAATGGAGGTGTGTGAAGTCATAGAATGGAGGTATGTGAACTCATAGAATGGAGGTGTGTGATGTCACAATGGAAGTGTGTGAAGTCACAGAACTGAGGTGTGTGAAGTCATACATTGGTGTGTGAAGTCAGAATGGAGGTGTGTGAAGTCACAGAATGGAGGTGTGTGAAGTCAGGGAATGGAGGAGTGTGAAGTCACAGAATCGAGGTGTGTGAACTCAGAATGAAGGTGTGTGAAGTCACAGAATGGAGGTGTGTGAAGTCCTAGAATGGAAGTGTGTGAAATCATAGAATGGAGGTGTGTGAAGTAAGAATGGAGGTGTGTGAACTCAGAGAATGGAGGTGTTTGAAGTCATAGAATGGAGGTGTGTGAAGTCATAGAATGGAGGTGTGTGAAGTCACAGAATGAAGGTGTGTGTATTCACGGAATGGAGGTGTGTGAAGTCACAGAATGGAGGTGTGTGAACGCAGAATGGAGGTGTAAGAAGTCACAGAATTGAGGTGTGTGAAGTCATAGAATGGAAGTGTGTGAAGTCATAGAATGGAGGTTTGTGAAGTAAGAATTGAAGTGTGTGAAGTCACCGAATGGAGTTGTGTGAACTCAGAATGGAGGTGTATGAATTCACAGAATGAAGGTTTGTGAAGTCATAGAATGGAGTTGTGTGAGGTCATAGAATGGATGTTTCTGAAGTAAGAATGAAGGTGTGTGAAGTCATAGAATGGAGGTGTGTGAAGTCATAGAATGGAGGTGTGTGAAGTCACAGAATGGAGGTATCTGAAGTCAGAATCGAGGTGTGAAGTCATAGAATAGAGTTGGGTGAAGTCATAGAAAGGAGGTGTGGGAAGTCATAGAATGGAGCAGTGTGAAGTCACAGAGTGGAGGTGAGTGAAGTCACAGATTCGAGGTCTGTGAAGTCATAGAATAGAGGTGTGTGGAGTCAGAATGCATGTGTGTGAAGTCATAGAATTGAGGTATGTGAACTCATAGAATGGAGGTGTGTGATGTCACAATGGAAGTGTGTGAAGTCACAGAATGGAGGTGTGTGAAGTCATACATTTGTGTGTGAAGTCAGAATGGAGGTGTTTGAAGTCACAGAATGGAGGTGTGTGAACTCAGATTGAAGGTGTGTGAAGTCATAGATGGAGGTGTGTGAAGTCATAGTATGGAGTTGTGTGAAATCATAGAATGGAGTTTTGTGAATTCACAGAATGGAGGAGTGTGAAGTCAGAATGGCGGAGTGTGAACTCATAGAATGGAGGTGTGTGAAGTTAGAATGGAGGTGTGTGAACTCATAGAATGGAGGTGTGTGAAGTCATAATGGAGGTGTGTGAAGACATAGAATGAAGGTGTGTGAAGTCACAGAATGGAGGTGTGTGAAGTCATAGAATGGAGGTGTGTGAAGTCATAGAATGGATGTTTGTGAAGTAAGAATGAAGGTGTGTGAAGTCATAGAATGGAAGTGTTTGAAGTCACAGAATGGAGGTGTGTGACGTCATAGAATGGAGCTGTGTGAATTCAGATTGGAGGTGTGTGAAGTCATAGAATGGAGGTGTGTGCAGTCATGGAATGGATGTTTCTGAAGTAGGAATGAAGCTGTGTGAAGTCATAGAATTGAGGTGTGTGAAGTCATGGAATGGAGGTGTGTGAAGTCCAAGAATGGAGGTGGGTGAAGTCAAAATTATGGTGTGTGAATTCACAAATGGAGGTGTGTGAAGTCAGAATGGAGCTGAATGAAGTCATAGAATGGAGGTGGTTGAAGGAAGAATGGAAGTGTGTGGACTCGTAGAATGGAGGTGTGTGAAGTCAAAATGGAGGTGTGTGAAGTCACAGAATGGTGGTTTTTGATGTCAAAGAATGGAGGTGTGTGAAGTCATAGAATGTAGGTGTGTGAGGTCAGAATGGAGGTGTGTGAAGTCACAGAATGGAGGTGTGTGACGTCATAAATGTTGGTGTGTGAAGTCATAGAATGGAGGTTTGAAGTCATTGAATGGAGGTGTGAAGTCACAGAATGGAGGTGTGTGAAGTCACAGAAGGCAGGTGTGTGAAGTCACAGAATAGGGTTGTGTGAAGTCACAATGGAGGTGTGTGAATTCATAGAATGGAGGTGTGTGAAGTCAAACAATGGAAGTGTGTGAAGTCATAGAATGGAAGAGTGTGAAGTCAAAATGGAGGTGTGAGAAGTCAGAGAATGGAGGTGTGTGAAGTCAAAGAATGGACGTGTGGGAAGTCAAAATTGTGGTGTGTGAAATCACTAATGCAGGTGTGTGAAGTCACAGAATGGAGGTTTGTGAAGTCACAATGGAGGTGTGTGAAGTCAAAGAATGGATGTGTGTGAAGTCATAGAATGGAAGTGTATGAAGTCATGGAATGGAGGTTTGTGAAGTCAAACATTGGAAGCGTGTGAAATTACAGAATGGAGGTGTGTGAAGTCATAGAATGGAGGTGTGTGAAATCAGAGAATGGAGGTGTGTGAAGTCAGAATGCAGGTGTGTGAAGTCATAGAATGGAGGTGTGTGAAGTCATAGAATGGAGGTTTGTGAAGTCATAGATTGGAAGTGTGTGAAGTCAAAAATGGAGGTGTGTGAAGTCATAGAATGGATTGTGTGTGAAATCACAGAATGGAGGTGTGTGAAATCACAGAATGGAGGTGTGTAAAGTCACAGAGTGGAGGTGTGTGAAGTCACAGAATGGAGGTTTCTGAAGTCATAGAATGGAGGTGTGTGAAGTCACAGAATGCAGGTGTGTGAAGGCAGAATAGAGGTGTGCGAAGTCATAGAATGGAGGTTTCTGAAGTCATAGAATGGAGGAATGTGAAGTCACAGAATGGAGTTTTGTGAAGTCAGAATGGAGGTTTGTGAAGTCATAGAATGGAGGTGTGTGAAGTCACAATGGAGATGTGTGAAGTCATAGAATGGTGGTTTTTGAAGTCACAGAATGGAGGTGTGTGAAGTCATAGAATGGAGGTGTGTGAAGTCAGATTAGAGGTATGTGAAGTCACAAAATGGATGTGTGTCAACTCAGAAATGAGGTATGTGAAGTCATAGAATGGAGGTGTGTGAAGTCACAGAATTGAGGTGTGTGAAGTCAGAATGGAGGTGTGTGAATTCAGAATGGAGGTGTGTGAAGTCAGAGAATGGAGGTGTGTGAAGTCACAATGCAGGTGTGTGAACTGATAGAACGTAGATGTGTGAAGTCACAATGAAGGTGTGTGAAGTCATAGAATGGAGGTGTGTGAAGTCATAAAATGGAGGTGAGTGAAGTCACAGATCCGAGGTCTGTGAAGTCATAGAATGGAGCTGTGTGATGTCAGAATTGAGTAGTGTGAAGTCCTAGAATGGATGTGTGTGAACTCATAGAATGGAGGTGTGTGATGTCACAATGGAAGTGTGTGAAGTCACAGAATGGAGGTGTGTGAAGTCATATATTGGAGGTGTGTGAAGTCAGAATGGAGGTATGTGAAGTCACAGAATGGAGGTGTGTGAACTCAGAATGGAGGTGTTTGAAGTCATAGATGGAGGTGTGTGAAGTCACAGTATGTAGGTGTGTGAAATCATAGAATGCAATTTTGTGAATTCACAGAATGGAGCTGTGTGAAGTCAGAATGGAGGAGTGTGAAGTCATAGAATGGAGGTGTGTGAATTCAGAATGGAGGTGTGTGAACTCATAGAATGGACGTGTGTGAAGTCACAATGGAGGTGTGTGAAGACATAGAATGGAGGTGTGTGAAGTCACAGAATGGAGGTGTGTGAAGTCATAGAATGGAGGTGTGTGAAGTCATAGAATGGAGGTGTGTGAAGTCATAGAATGGATGTTTCTGAAGTAAGAATGAAGGTGTGTGAAGTCATAGAATGGAGGTGTGTGAAGTCAAAATGGAGGTGTGTGAACTCATAGAATGGAGGTGTGTGAAGTCACAGAATGGAGGTGTGTAAAGTCAGAATGGAGGTGTGAAGTCATAGAATGGGGGTGGGTGAAGTCATGGAAAGGAAGTGTGGGAAGTCATAGAATGGAGATGTGTGAAGTCATAGAGTGGAGGTGAGTGAAGTCACATATTCAAAGTCTGTGAAGTCATAGAATGGAGGTTTGTGAAGTCAGAATGGAGGTGTATGAACTCATAGAATGGAGGTGTGTGAAGTCACAATGGAGGTGTTTGAAGTCATAGAATGGGGGTGGTTGAAGTCACACAATGGAGGTGTGTAAAGTCATAGAATGGAGGTGTGTGAAGTCACAGAATGGAGGTGTGTGAAGTCATAGAGTGGAGATGTGTGAACTCAGAGTGGAGGTGTGTGAAGTCACAGAATTGAGGTGTGTGAAGTCACAGAATGGAGGTGTGTGAAGTCACAGAATGGAGGTGTGTGAAGTCAGGGAATGGAGGAGTGTGAAGTCACAGAATAGAGGTGTGTGAACTCAGAATGAAGGTGTGTGAAGTCACAGAATGGAGGTGTGTGAAGTCCTAGAATGGAAGAGTGTGAAGTCATAGAATGGAGGTGTGTGAAGTAAGAATGGAGGTGTGTGAAGTCAGAGAATGGAGGTGTTTGAAGTCATAGAATGGAGGTTTGTGAAGTCATAGAATAGAGGTGTGTGAAGTCACAGAATGAAGGTGTGTGTATTCACGGAATGGAGGTGTGTGAAGTCACAGAATGGAGGTGTGTGAACGCAGAATGGAGGTGTGAGAAGTCACAGAATTGAGGTGTGTGAAGTCATAGAATGGAATTGTGTGAAATCACAGAATGGAGGTTTGTGAAGTAAGAATGGAAGTGTGTGAAGTCACCGAATGGAGTTGTGTGAACTCAGAATGGAGGTGTGTGAAGTCATAGAATGGAGGTGTGTGAAGTCATAGAATGGAAGTGTGTGAAGTCACAGAATGGAGGTATCTGAAGTCAGAATCGAGGTGTGAAGTCATAGAATAGAGTTGGGTGAAGTCATAGAAAGGAAGTGTGGGAAGTCATAGAATGGAGCAGTGTGAAGTCATAGAGTGGAGGTGAGTGAAGTCACAGATTCGAGGTCTGTGAAGTCATAGAATAGAGGTGTGTCTAGTCAGAATGGAGGTGTGAGAAGTCATAGAATGGAGGTATGTGAACTCATATAATGGAGGTGTGTGATGTTACAATGGAAGTGTGTGAAGTCACAGAATGCAGGTGTGTGAAGTCATATATTGGTGTGTGAAGTCAGAAGGGAGGTGTGTGAAGTCACAGAATGGAGGTGTGTGAACTCAGATTGAAGGTGTGTGAAGTCATAGATGGAGGTGTGTGAAGTCATAGTATGGAGTTCTGTGAAATCATAGAATGGAGTTTTGTGAATTCACAGAATGGAGGAGTGTGAAGTCAGAATGGCGGAGTGCGAACTCATAGAATGGAGGTGTGTGAAGTTAGAATGGAGGTGTGTGAACTCATAGAATGGAGGTGTGTGAAGTCATAATGGAGGTGTGTGAACACACAGAATGAAGGTGTGTGAAGTCACAGAATGGAGGTGTGTGAAGTCACAGAATGGAGGTGTGTGACGTCATAGAATGGAGCTGTGTGAATTCAGATTGGAGGTGTGTGAAGTCATAGAATGGAGGTGTGTGCAGTCATGGAATGGATGTTTCTGATGTCGGAATGAAGGTGTGTGAAGTCATAGAATGGAGATGTGTGAAGTCAAAATGGAGGTTTGTGAACTCAAAGAATGGAGGTGTGTGTAGTCATGGAATGGAGGTGTGTGAAGTCCAAGAATGGAGGTGTGTGAAGTCAAAATGGAGGTGTGTGAAGTCACAGAATGGAGGTGTGTGAAGTCACAGAATGGAGGTGTTTGAAGTCAAAACTGTGGTGTGTGAATTCACAAATGGAGGTTTGTGAAGTCAGAATGGAGCTGAATGAAGTCATAGAATGGAGGTGGGTGAAGGCAGAATGGAAGTGTGTGAACTCGTAGAATGGAGGTGTGTGAAGTCAAAATGGAGGTGTGTGAAGTCACAGAATGGTGGTTTTTGATGTCAAAGAATGTAGGTGTGTGAAGTCATAGAATGTAGGTGTGTGAGGTCAGAATGGAGGTGTGTGAAGTCACAGAATGGAGGTGTGTGACGTCATAAATGTTGGTGTGTGAAGTCATAAAATGGAGGTTTGAAGTCATTGAATGGAGGTGTGAAGTCACAGAATGGAGGTGTGTGAAGTCACAGAAGGCAGGTGTGTGAAGTCACAGAATAGAGTTGTGTGAAGTCACAATGGAGGTGTGTGAATTCATAGAATGGAGGTGAGTGAAGTCACAGATTCGAGGTCTGTGAAGTCATAGAATAGAGGTGTGTGGAGTCAGAATGGAGGTGTGTGAAGTCATAGAATGGAGGTATGTGAACTCATAGAATGGAGGTGTGTGATGTCACAATGGAAGTGTGTGAAGTCACAGAACTGAGGTGTGTGAAGTCATACATTGGTGTGTGAAGTCAGAATGGAGGTGTGTGAAGTCACAGAATGGAGGTGTGTGAAGTCAGGGAATGGAGGAGTGTGAAGTCAAAGAATCGAGGTGTGTGAACTCAGAATGAAGGTGTGTGAAGTCACAGAATGGAGGTGTGTGAAGTCCTAGAATGGAAGTGTGTGAAGTCAGAGAATGGAGGTGTGTGAAGTAAGAATGGAGGTGTGTGAACTCAGAGAATGGAGGTGTTTGAAGTCATAGAATGGAGGTGTGTGAAATCATAGAATGGAGGCGTGTGAAGTCACAGAATGAAGGTGTGTGTATTCACGGAATGGAGGTGTGTGAAGTCACAGAATGGAGGTGTGTGAACGCAGAATGGAGGTGTAAGAAGTCACAGAATTGAGGTGTGTGAAGTCATAGAATGGAAGTGTGTGAACTCATAGAATGGAGGTTTGTGAAGTAAGAATGGAAGTGTGTGAAGTCACCGAATGGAGTTGTGTGAACTCAGAATGGAGGTGTGTGAATTCACAGAATGAAGGTTTGTGAAGTCATAGAATGGAGTTGTGTGAGGTCATAGAATGGATGTTTCTGAAGTAAGAATGAAGGTGTGTGAAGTCATAGAATGGAGGTGTGTGAAGTCATAGAATGGAGGTGTGTGAAGTCACAGAATGGAGGTATCTGAAGTCAGAATCGAGGTGTGAAGTCATAGAATAGAGTTGGGAGAAGTCATAGAAAGGAGGTGTGGGAAGTCATAGAATGGAGCAGTGTGAAGTCACAGAGTGGAGGTGAGTGAAGTCACAGATTCGAGGTCTGTGAAGTCATAGAATAGAGGTGTGTGGAGTCAGAATGGATGTGTGTGAAGTCATAGAATTGAGGTATGTGAACTCATAGAATGGAGGTGTGTGATGTCACAATGGAAGTGTGTGAAGTCACAGAATGGAGGTGTGTGAAGTCATAGAATGGAGGTGTGTGAAGTCATAGAATGGATGTTTGTGAAGTAAGAATGAAGGTGTGTGAAGTCATAGAATGGAAGTGTGTGAAGTCACAGAATTGAGGTGTGTGACGTCATAGAATGGAGCTGTGTGAATTCAGAATTGAGGTGTGTGAAGTCATAGAATGGAGGTGTGTGCAGTCATGGAATGTATGTTTCTGAAGTAGGAATGAAGGTGTGTGAAGTCATAGAATGGAGGTGTGTGAAGTCAAAATGGAGGTTTGTGAACTCAAGGAATGGAGGTGTTTGAAGTCATGGAATGGAGGTGTGTGAAGTCCAAGAATGGAAGTGTGTGAAGTCAAAATGGAGGTGTGTGAAGTCACAGAATGGAGGTGTGTGAAGTCACAGAATGGAGGTGTTTGAAGTCAAAATTGTGGTTTGTGAATTCACAAATGGAGGTGTGTGAAGTCAGAATGGAGCTGAATGAAGTCATAGAATGGAGGTGGGTGAAGGCAGAATGGAAGTGTGTGAACTCGTAGAATGGAGGTGTGTGAAGTCAAAATGGAGGTGTGTGAAGTCATAGAATGGTGGTTTTTGATGTCAAAGAATGGAGGTGTGTGAAGTCATAGAATGGAGGTGTGTGAACTCAGATTGGAGGTGTGTGAAATCACAGAAGGGAGGTGTGTCAACTCAGAAACGAGGTGTGTGAAGTCATAGAATGGAGGTGTGTGAAGTCAAAGAATGAAGGTGTGTGAAGTCATAGAAGGAGGTGTCTGAAGTCACAAAATGGAGGTGTGTGAAGACACAGAATGGAGGTGTGTGAACTCAGAGAGGAGGTGTGTGAAGTCACAGAATGGACGTGTGTGAAGTCATAGAATGGAAGTGTGTGAAGTCATAGAATGGAGGTGTGTGAAGTCAGAATGGAGGTGTGTGAAGTCACAGAATGGAGGTGTGTGAACCCAGAATGGAGGTGTGTGAAGTCACAGAATGGAGGTTTGTGAAGTCATAGAATGGAGGTGTCTGAAGTCATAGAATGGATGTTGCTGAAGTAAGAATGAAGGTGTGTGAACTCATAGAATGGAGGTGTATGAACTCATAGAATGGAGGTGTGTGAATTCATGGAACGGAGGTGTGTGAAGTCAAAGAATGGAGGTGTATGAAGTCACAGATGGGAGGTGTGTGAAGTCACAGAATGGAGGTGTGTAAAGTCACAGAGTGGAGGTGTGTGAAGGCACAGAATGGAGGGGTGTGAGGTCAAAGAATGGAGGAATGTGAAGTCACAGAATGGAGATGTGTGAAGTCAGAATAGAGGTGTGCGAAGTCATAGAATGCAGGTGTGTGAAGTCAGAATGGAGCTGTGTTAAGTCATAGAATGGAGGTGTTTGAAGTCTTAGAATGGAGGTGTGTGAAGTCATAGAATGGAGGTGTGTGAAGTCACAGAGGGTTGGTGTGTGAAGTCACAGAATGGAGGTGTGTAAAGTCACAGAGTGGAGGTGTGTGAAGGCACAGAATGGAGGGGTGTGAAGTCAAAGAATGGAGGAATGTGAAGTCACAGAATGGAGATGTGTGAAGTCAGAATTGAGGTGTGCGAAGTCATAGAATGGAGGTGTCTGAAGTCAGAATGGAGATGTGTGAACTCATAGAATGTAGGTGTGTGAAGTCACAATGGAGATGTGTGAAGTCATAGAATGCTGGTTTTTGAAGTCACAGAATGGAGGTGTGTGAAGTCATAGAATGGAGGTGTGTGAAGTCAGATTAGAGGTATGTGAAGTCACAAAATGGATGTGTGTCAACTCAGAAATGAGGTATGTGAAGTCATAGAATGGAGGTGTGTGAAGTCACAGAATTGAGGTGTGTGAAGTCAGAATGGAGGTGTGTGAATTCAGAATGGAGGTGTGTGAAGTCAGAGAATGGAGGTGTGTGAAGTCACAATGTAGGTGTGTGAAGTCATAGAATGGAGGTGTGTGAATTCATAGAATGGAGGTGTGTGAAGTCACAGAATGGAGGTGTTTGAACTCAGAATGGAGGTGTGTGAATTCACAGAATGGAGGTGTGTGAAATCATAGAATGGAGATATGTTAAGTCACAGAATGGAGGTGTCTGAAACCGTAGAATGGAAGTGTGTGAAGTCAGAGAATCAAGGTGTGTGAAGTCACAGAATGGAGGTGTGTGAAGTCACAAAATGGAGGTGTGTGAACTCACAATGGAGGTGAGTGAAGTCACAGAATGGAGGTGTGTGAAGTCATAGAATGGAAGTGTATGAAGTCATAGAATGTAGGTGTGTGAGGTCCGAATGGAGGTGTGTGAAGTCACAGAATGGAGGTGTGTGAAGTCACAGAAGGCAGGTGTGTGAAGTCATAGAATGGAGGTTTGAAGTCATTGAATGGAGGTGTGTGAATTCATAGAAGGGAGGTGTGTGAAGTCAAACAATGGAAGTGTGTGAAGTCATAGAATGGAAGTGTGTGAAGTCAAAATGGAGGTGTGAGAAGTCAGAGTGTGGAGGTGTGTGAAGTCACAGAATGGAGGTGTGTGAAGTCACAATGGAGGTGTGTGAAGTCAAAGAATGGATGTGTGTGAAGTCATAGAATGGAAGTGTATGAAGTCATGGAATGGAGGTTTGTGAAGTCAAACATTGGAAGCGTGTGAAGTTACAGAATGGAGGTGTGTGAAGTCATAGAATGGAGGTGTGTGAAATCAGAGAATGGAGGTGTGTGAAGTCAGAATGCAGGTGTGTGAAGTCATAGAATGGAGGTGTGTGAATTCATAGAATGGAGGTGTGTGAAGTCATAGATTGGAAGCGTGTGAAGTCAAAGAATGGAGGTGTTTGAAGTCATAGATTGAAGGTGTGGGGAAGTCAGACTATGGGGTTGTGTGAAGTCACAGAAAGGAGGTGTGTGAAGTCACAGAATGGAGTTGTGTGAAGTCACAATGGAGGTTTGTGAAGTCATAGCATGGAGGTGGGTGAAATCAAAAAATGGAGGTTTGTGAAGTCATAGATTGGATTGTGTGTGAAATCACAGAATGGAGGTGTGTGAAGTCACAGAATGGAGGTGTGTAAAGTCACAGAGTGGAGGTGTGTGAAGTCACAGAATGGAGGTTTGTGAAGTCATAGAATGGAGGTGTGTGAAGTCACAGAATGCAGGTGTGTGAAGTCAGAATAGAGGTGTGCGAAGTCATAGAATGGAGGTGTGTGAAGTCAGAATGGAGCTGTGTGAAGTCATAGAATGGATGTGTGTGAAGTCAGAATGGAGGTGTGTGAAGTCATAGAATGGAGGTGTGGGAAGTCACAATGGAGGTGTGTGAAGTCACAGAATGGATGTGTGTGAACTCAGAAACGAGGTGTGTGAAGTCATAGAATGGAGGTCTGTGAATTTATAGAATGGAGGTGTGTGAAAGCATAAAATGGAGGTGTGTGAAGTCACAGAATTGAGGTGTGTGAAGACAGAATGGAGGTGTGTGAAGTCAGAATGGAGGTGTGTGAATTCAGATAATGGAGGTGTGTGAAGTCACAATGCAGGTGTGTGAACCCATAGAATGGAGGTGTGTGAAGTCACAATGTAGGTGTGTGAAGTCATAGAATGGAGGTGTGTGTGTCATAGAATGGAGGTGTGTGAAGTCACAGATTGGAGGTGTGAGCTCAGATTTGAGGTTTGTGAAGTCACAGAATGGAGGTGTGTGAAGTCACAGAATGGAGGTGTGTAAAGTCACAGAGTGGAGGTGTGTGAAGGCACAGAATGGAGGGGTGTGAAGTCAAAGAATGGAGGAATGTGAAGTCACAGAATGGAGATGTGTGAAGTCAGAATAGAGGTGTGCGAAGTCATAGAATGGAGGTGTGTGAAGTCAGAATGGAGCTGTGAGAACTCATAGAATGGAGGTGTGTGAGGTCACAATGGAGATGTGTGAAGTCATAGAATGGTGGTTTTTGAAGTCACAGAATGGAGGTGTGTGAAGTCATAGAATGGAGGTGTGTGAAGTCAGTTTAGAGGTATGTGAAGTCACAAAATGGTTGTGTGTCAACTCAGAAATGAGGTATGTGAAGTCATAGAATGGAGGTGTGTGAAGTCACAGAATTGAGGTGTGTGAAGTCAGAATGGAGGTGTGTGAATTCAGAATGGAGGTGTGTGAAGTCAGAGAATGGAGGTGTGTGAAGTCACAATACAGGTTTGTGAACTGATAGAACGTAGATGTGTGAAGTCACAATGTAGGTGTGTGAAGTCATAGAATGGAGGTGTGTGAAGTCATAGAATGGAGGTGTGTGAAGTCACAATATGGAGGTGTGTGAAGTCATATAATGGAGGTGTGTGAAGTCACAGAATGGAGGTGTTTCAACTCAGAATGGAGGTGTGTGAAGTCACAGAATGGAGGTGTGTGAAATCATAGAATGGAGATGTGTTAAGTCACAGAATGGAGGAGCGTGAAATCGTAGAATGGAGGTGTGTGAAGTCAGAGAATCAAGGTGTGTGAAGTCACAGAATGGAGGTGTGTGAAGTCACAAAATGGAGGTGTGTGAACTCACAGTGGAGGTGAGTGAAGTCACAGAATGGAGGTGTGTGAAGTCATAGAATGTAGGTGTGTGAGGTCAGAATGGAGTTGTGTGAAGTCACAGAATGGAGGTGTGTGACGTCATAAATGTTGGTGTGTGAAGTCATAGAATGGAGGTGTGTGAAGTCACAGAATGCAGGTGTGTGAAGTCAGAATAGAGGTGTGCGAAGTCATAGAATGGAGGTGTGTGAAGTCAGAATGGAGCTGTGTGAAGTCATAGAATGGATGTGTGTGAAGTCAGAATGGAGGTGTGTGAACTGATAGAATGGAGGTGTATGAAGTCACAATGGAGGTGTGTGAAGTCACAGAATTGATGTGTGTGAACTCAGAAAGGAGGTGTGTGAAGTCATAGAATGGAGGTCTGTGAAGTCATACAATGGAGGTGTGTGAAATCATAGAATGGAGGTGTGTGAAGTCACAGAATTGAGGTGTGTGAAGACAGAATGGAGGTGTGCGAAGTCAGAATGGAGGTGTGTGAAGTCAGATAATGGAGGTGTGTGAAGTCACAATGCAGGTGTGTGAACTCATAGAATGGAGGTGTGTGAAGTAACAATGTAGGTTTCTGAAGTCATAGAATGGAGGTGTGTGAAGTCATAGAATGGAGGTGTGTGAAGTCACAGAATGGAGGTGTGAACTCAGATTTGAGGTTTGTGAAGTCACAGAATGGAGGTGTGTGAAGTCACAATGGAGGTGTTTGAAGTCACAGAATGGAGGAGTGTGACGTCATAAATGTTCGTGTGTGAAGTCATAGAATGGAGTTGTGAAGTCATAGAATGGAGATGTGAAGTCATAGAATGGAGGTGTGTGAAGTCACAGAAGGCAGGTGTGTGAAGTCACAGAATAGAGTTGTGTGAAGTCACAATGGAGGTGTGTGAATTCATAGAATGGACGTGTATGAAGTCAAACAATGGAACTGTGTGAAGTCATAGAATGGAGGTGTGTGAAATCACAAAATGGAGGTGTGTGTAGTCACAGAGTGGAGGTGTGTAAAGTCACAGAGTGGAGGTGTGTGAAGTCTCAGAATGGAGGAGTGTGAAGTCATAGAATGGAGGTGTTTGAAGTCATAGAATGTTGGTTTTTGAAGTCACAGAATGGAGGTGTGTGAAGTCATAGAATGGAGGTGTGTGAAATCAGAGAATGGAGGTGTGTGAAGTCAGAATGCAGGTGTGTGAAGTCATAGAATGGAGGTGTGTGAAGTCATAGAATGGAGGTGTGTGAAGTCATAGATTGGAAGCGTGTGAAGTCAAAGAATGGAGGTGTTTGAAGTCATAGATTGAAGGTGTGGGGAAGTCATAGTATGGAGGTGTGTGAAGTCACAGAAAGGAGGTGTGTGAAGTCACAGAATGGAGTTGTGTGAAGTCACAATGGAGGTGTGTGAAGTCATAGCATGGAGGTGGGTGAAATCAGAGAATGGAGGTTTGTGAAGTCATAGAATGGATTGTGTGTGAAATCAGAGAATGGAGGTGTGTGAAGTCACAGAATGGATGTGTAAAGTCACAGAGTGGAGGTGTGTGAAGTCACAGAATGGAGGTTTGTGAAGTCATAGAATGGAGGTGTGTGAAGTCACAGAATGCAGGTGTGTGAAGTCAGAATAGAGGTGTGCGAAGTCATAGAATGGAGGTGTGTGAAGTCAGAATGGAGCTGTGTGAAGTCATAGAATGGATGTGTGTGAAGTCAGAATGGAGGTGTGTCAACTGATAGAATGGAGGTGTATGAAGTCACAATGGAGGTGTGTGAAGTCACAGAATTGATGTGTGTGAACTCAGAAAGGAGGTGTGTGAAGTCATAGAATGGAGGTCTGTGAAGTCATACAATGGAGGTGTGTGAAATCATAGAATGGAGGTGTGTGAAGTCACAGAATTGAGGTGTGTGAAGACAGAATGGAGGTGTGCGAAGTCAGAATGGAGGTGTGTGAAGTCAGATAATGGAGGTGTGTGAAGTCACAATGCAGGTGTGTGAACTCATAGAATGGAGGTGTGTGAAGTAACAATGTAGGTTTCTGAAGTCATAGAATGGAGGTGTGTGAAGTCATAGAATGGAGGTTTGTGAAGTCACAGAAAGGTCGTGTGAACTCAGATTTGAGGTTTGTGAAGTCACAGAATGGAGGTGTGTGAAGTCACAATGGAGGTGTGTGAAGTCACAGAATGGAGGAGTGTGACGTCATAAATGTTCGTGTGTGAAGTCATAGAATGGAGTTGTGAAGTCATAGAATGGAGATGTGAAGTCATAGAATGGAGGTGTGTGAAGTCACAGAAGGCAGGTGTGTGAAGTCACAGAATAGAGTTGTGTGAAGTCACAATGGAGGTGTGTGAATTCATAGAATGGACGTGTATGAAGTCAAACAATGGAACTGTGTGAAGTCATAGAATGGAGGTGTGTGAAATCACAAAATGGAGGTGTGTGTAGTCACAGAGTGGAGGTGTGTAAAGTCACAGAGTGGAGGTGTGTGAAGTCTCAGAATGGAGGAGTGTGAAGTCATAGAATGGAGGTGTTTGAAGTCATAGAATTTTGGTTTTTGAAGTCACAGAATGGAGGTGTGTGAAGTCATAGAATGGAGGTGTGTGAAATCAGAGAATGGAGGTGTGTGAAGTCAGAATGCTGGTGTGTGAAGTCATAGAATGGAGGTGTGTGAAGTCATACAATGGAGGTGTGTGAAGTCATAGATTGGAAGCGTTTGATGTCAAAGAATGGAGGTGTTTGAAGTCATAGATTGAAGGTGTGGGGAAGTCATAGTATGGAGGTGTGTGAAGTCACAGAAAGGAGGTGTGTGAAGTCACAGAATGGAGTTGTGTGAAGTCACAATGGAGGTGTGTGAAGTCATAGCATGGAGGTGGGTGAAATCAAAGAATGGAGGTTTGTGAAGTCATAGAATGGATTGTGTGTGAAATCACAGAATGGAAGTGTGTGAAGTCACAGAATGGAGGTGTGTAAAGTCACAGAGTGGAGGTGTGTGAAGTCACAGAATGGAGGTTTGTGAAGTCATAGAATGGAGGTGTGTGAAGTCACAGAATGCAGGTGTGTGAAGTCAGAATAGAGGTGTGCGAAGTCATAGAATGGAGGTGTGTGTAGTCAGAATGGAGCTGTGTGAAGTCATAGAATGGATGTGTGTGAAGTCAGAATGGAGGTGTGTGAACTGATAGAATGGAGGTGTATGAAGTCACAATGGAGGTGTGTGAAGTCACAGAATTGATGTGTGTGAACTCAGAAAGGAGGTGTGTGAAGTCATAGAATGGAGGTCTGTGAAGTCATAGAATGGAGGTGTGTGAAATCATAGAATGGAGGTGTGTGAAGTCACAGAATTGAGGTGTGTGAAGACAGAATGGAGGTGTGCGAAGTCAGAATGGAGGTGTGTGAAGTCAGATAATGGAGGTGTGTGAAGTCACAATGCAGGTGTGTGAACTCATAGAATGGAGGTGTGTGAAGTAACAATGTAGGTTTCTGAAGTCATAGAATGGAGGTGTGTGAAGTCATAGAATGGAGGTGTGTGAAGTCACAGAATGGAGGTGTGAACTCAGATTTGAGGTTTGTGAAGTCACAGAATGGAGGTGTGTGAAGTCACAATGGAGGTGTGTGAAGTCACAGAATGGAGGTGTGTGAAGACACAGAATGGAGGTGTGTGAAGTCATAGAATGGAAGTGTGTGAAGTCATAGAATGGAGGTGTTTGAAGTCAGAATCGAGGTGTGTGAAGTCACAGAATGGAGGTGTGTGAACCCAGAATGGAGGTGTGTGAAGTCACAGAATGGAGGTTTGTGAAGTCATAGAATGGAGGTGTGTTAACTCATAGAATGGAGTTGTGTGAATTCATGGAACGGATGTGTATGAAGTCAAAGAATGGAGGTGTATGATGTCAAACAATGGAAGTGTGTGAAGTCATAGAATGGAGGTTTGTGAAGTCTTACAATGGAGGTGTGTGAAGTCATCGAATGGAGGTGTAAGAAGTCACAGGAGGGAGGTGTGTGAAGTCACAGAATGGAGGTGTGTAAAGTCACAGAGTGGAGGTGAGTGAAGGCACAGAATGGAGGGGTGTGAAGTCAGAATAGATTTGTACGAAGTCATAGAATGGAGGTCTGTGAAGTCAGAATGGAGCTGTGTGAACACATAGAATGGAGGTGTGTGAAGTCACAATGGAGATGTGTGAAGTCATAGAATGGTGGATTTTGAAGTCACAGAATGGAGGTGCGTGAAGTCATAGAATGGAGGTGTGTGAAGTCACAGAATGGAGGTGTGTGAACTCAGAATGGAGCTGTTTGAAGTCATAGATGGAGGTGTGTGTAGTCACAGTATGGAGGTGTGTGAAATCATAGAATGGGATTTTGTGAATTCACAGAATGGAGCTGTGTGAAGTCAGAATGGAGGAGTGTGAAATCATAGAATGGAAGTGCGTGAAGTCAGAATGGAGGTGTGTGAACTCATAGAATGGACGTGTGTGAAGTCACAATGGAGGTGTGTGAAGACATAGAATGGAGGTGTTTGAAGTCACAGAATGGAGGTGTGTGAAGTCATAGAATGGAGGTGTGTCAAGTCATAGAATGGAGGTGTGTGAAGTCATAGAATGAATGTTTCTGAAGTAAGAATGAAGGTGTGTGAAGTAATAGAATTGAGGTGTGTGAAGTCAAAATGGAGGTGTGTGAACTCATAGAATGGAGGTGTGTGAAGTCACAGAATGGAGGTTTGTGAACCCAGAATGGAGGTGTGAAATCATAGAATGGGTGTGTGTGAGGTCATAGAAAGGAGGTGTGGGAAGTCAGAGAATGGAGAAGTGTGAAGTCATAGAGTGGAGGTGAGTGAAGTCACAGATTCGATGTCTGTGAAGTCATAGAATGGAGGTTTGTGAAGTCAGAATGGAGGTGTGTGAACTCATAGAATGGAGGTGTGTGAAGACATAATGGGGTGTGTGAAGTAATAGAATGGAGGTGTTTGAAGTCACAGAATGGAGGTGTGTGAAGTCATAGAATGGAGGTGTGTGAAGTCAGAATGTAGGTGTGTGAAGTCACAGAATGGAGGTGTGTGAAGTCATAGAATGGAGGTGTGTGAACTCACAGAATGGAGGTGTGTGAAGTCATAGAATGGAGGTGTGTGAAGTCATAGAATGGAGGTGTGTGAAGTCACCGAATGGAGGTGTGTGAAGTCACGGAATTGAGGTGTGTGAAGTCACAGAAAGGAGGTGTGTGAACTCAGAATGGAGGTGTGTGAAGTCACAGAATGGAGGTGTGTGAAGTCCTAGAATGGAAGTGTGTGAAGTCATAGAATGGATGTGTGTGAAGCAAGAATGGAGGTGTGTGAAGTCAGAGAATGGAGGTGTTTGAAGTCATAGAATGGAGGTGTGTGAAGTCATAGAATGGAGGTGTGTGAAGTCAAAATTGTGGTGTGTGAATTCACAAATGGAGGTTTTTGAAGTCAGAATGGAGCTGAGTGAAGTCATAGAATGGAGGTGGGTGAATGCAGAATGGAAGTGTGTGAACTCGTAGAATGGAGGTGTGTGATGTCAAAATGGAGGTGTGTGAAGTCATAGAATGGAGGTGTGTGAAGTCACAGAGTGAAGGTGTGAAGTCATAGAAGGAGGTGTCTGAAGTCACAGAATGGAGGTGTGTGTAGACACAGAATGGAGGTGTGTGAACTCAGAGAGGAGGTGTGTGAAGTCACAGAATGGAGGTGTGTGAAGTCATAGAATGTAAGTGTGTGAAGTCATAGAATGGAGGTGTGTGAAGTCAGAATGGAGGTGTGTGAAGTCACAGAATGGAGGTGTGTGAACCCAGAATGGAGGTGTGTGAAGTCACAGAATGGAGCTTTGTGAAGTCATAGAATGGAGGTGTATGAAGTCATAGAATGGATGTTGCTGAAGTAAGAATGAAGGTGTGTGAAGTCATAGAATGGAGGTGCCTGAAGTCATAGAATGTATGTTGCTGAAGTAAGAATGAAGTTGTGTGAACTCATAGAATGAAGGTGTGTGAACTCATAGAATGGAGGTGTTTGAATTCATGGAACGGAGGTGTGTGAAGTCAAAGAATGGAGGTGTATGATATCAAACAATGGAAGTGTGTGAAGTAATATAATGGAGGTGTGTGAAGTCATATAATGGAGGTGTGTGAAGTCACAGAAGGGAGGTGTGTGAAGTCACAGAATGGAGGTGTGTAAAGTCACAGAGTGGAGGTGTGTGAAGGCACAGAATGGAGGGGTGTGAAGTCAAAGAATGGAGGAATGTGAAGTCACAGAATGGAGATGTGTGAAGTCAGAATAGAGGTGTGCGAAGTCATAGAATGGAGGTGTGTGAAGTCAGAATGGAGCTGTGTGAACTCATAGAATGTAGGTGTGTGAAGTCACAATGGAGATGTGTGAAGTCATTGAATGGTGGTTTTTGAAGTCACAGAATGGAGGTGTGTGAAGTCATAGAATGGAGGTGTGTGAAGTCAGATTGGAGGTATGTGAAGTCACAGAATGGATGTGTGTCAACTCAGAAATGATGTATGTGAAGTCATAGAATGGATGTGTGTGAAGTCAGAATGGAGGTGTGTGAACTGATAGAATGGAGGTGTATGAAGTCACAATGGAGGTGTGTGAAGTCACAGAATTGATGTGTGTGAACTCAGAAAGGAGGTTTGTGAAGTCATAGAATGGAGGTCTGTGAATTCATAGAATGTAGGTGTGTGAAATCATAGAATGGAGGTGTGTGAAGTCACAGAATTGAGGTGTGTGAAGACAGAATGGAGGTGTGCGAAGTCAGAATGGAGGTGTGTGAAGTCAGATAATGGAGGTGTGTGAAGTCACAATGCAGGTGTGTGAACTCATAGAATGGAGGTGTGTGAAGTAACAATGTAGGTTTCTGAAGTCATAGAATGGAGGTGTGTGAAGTCATAGAATGGAGGTGTGTGAAGTCACAGAATGGAAGTGTGAACTCAGATTTGAGGTTTGTGAAGTCACAGAATGGAGGTGTGTGAAGTCACAATGGAGGTGTTTGAAGTCACAGAATGGAGGAGTGTGACGTCATAAATGTTGGTGTGTGAAGTCATAGAATGGAGTTGTGAAGTCATAGAATGGAGATGTGAAGTCATAGAATGGAGGTGTGTGAAGTCACAGAAGGCAGGTGTGTGAAGTCACAGAATAGAGTTGTGTGAAGTCACAATGGAGGTGTGTGAATTCATAGAATGGACGTGTATGAAGTCAAACAATGGAACTGTGTGAAGTCATAGAATGGAGGTGTGTGAAATCACAAAATGGAGGTGTGTGTAATCACAGAGTGGAGGTGTGTAAAGTCACAGAGTGGAGGTGTGTGAAGTCTCAGAATGGAGGAGTGTGAAGTCATAGAATAGAGGTGTTTGAAGTCATAGAATGTTGGTTTTTCAAGTCACAGAATGGAGGTGTGTGAAGTCATAGAATGGAGGTGTGTGAAATCAGAGAATGGAGGTGTGTGAAGTCAGAATGCAGGTGTGTGAAGTCATAGAATGGAGGTGTGTGAAGTCATAGAATGGAGGTGTGTGAAGTCATAGATTGGAAGCGTTTGATGTCAAAGAATGGAGGTGTTTGAAGTCATAGATTGAAGGTGTGGGGAAGTCATAGTATGGAGGTGTGTGAAGTCACAGAAAGGAGGTGTGTGAAGTCACAGAATGGAGTTGTGTGAAGTCACAATGGAGGTGTGTGAAGTCATAGCATGGAGGTGGGTGAAATCAAAGAATGGAGGTTTGTGAAGTCATAGAATGGATTGTGTGTGAAATCACAGAATGGAGGTGTGTGAAGTCACAGAATGGAGGTGTGTAAAGTCACAGAGTGGAGGTGTGTGAAGTCACAGAATGGAGGTTTGTGAAGTCATAGAATGGAGGTGTGTGAAGTCACAGAATGCAGGTGTGTGAAGTCAGAATAGAGGTGTGCGAAGTCATAGAATGGAGGTGTGTGAAGTCAGAATGGAGCTGTGTGAAGTCATAGAATGGATGTGTGTGAAGTCAGAATGGAGGTGTGTGAACTGATAGAATGGAGGTGTATGAAGTCACAATGGAGGTGTGTGAAGTCACAGAATTGATGTGTGTGAACTCAGAAAGGAGGTGTGTGAAGTCATAGAATGGAGGTCTGTGAAGTCATAGAATGGAGGTGTGTGAAATCATAGAATGGAGGTGTGTGAAGTCACAGAATTGAGGTGTGTGAAGACAGAATGGAGGTGTGCGACGTCAGAATGGAGGTGTGTGAAGTCAGATAATGGAGGTGTGTGAAGTCACAATGCAGGTGTGTGAACTCATAGAATGGAGGTGTGTGAAGTAACAATGTAGGTTTCTGAAGTCATAGAATGGAGGTGTGTGAAGTCATAGAATGGAGGTGTGTGAAGTCACAGAATGGAGGTGTGAACTCAGATTTGAGGTTTGTGAAGTCACAGAATGGAGGTGTGTGAAGTCACAATGGAGGTGTGTGAAGTCACAGAATGGAGGTGTGTGAAAACACAGAATGGAGGTGTGTGAAGTCATAGAATGGAAGTGTGTGAAGTCATAGAATGGAGGTGTTTGAAGTCAGAATCGACGTGTGTGAAGTCACAGAATGGAGGTGTGTGAACCCAGAATGGAGGTGTGTGAAGTCACAGAATGGAGGTTTGTGAAGTCATAGAATGGAGGTGTGTGAAGTCATAGAATGGTTGTCGCTGAAGTAAGAATGAAGTTGTGTGAACTCATAGAATGGAGGTGTGTGAATTCATGGAACGGATGTGTGTGAAGTCAAAGAATGGAGGTGTATGATGTCAAACAATGGAAGTGTGTGAAGTCATAGAATGGAGGTTTGTGAAGTCTTACAATGGAGGTGTGTGAAGTCATCGAATGGAGGTGTAAGAAGTCACAGGAGGGAGGTGTGTGAAGTCACAGAATGGAGGTGTGTAAAGTCACAGAGTGGAGGTGAGTGAAGGCACAGAATGGAGGGGTGTGAAGTCAAAGAATGGAGGTATGTGAAGTCACAGAATGGAGGGGTGTGAAGTCAGAATAGAGGTGTACGAAGTCATAGAATGGAGGTGTGTGAAGTCAGAATGGAGCTGTGTGAACACATAGAATGGAGGTGTGTGAAGTCACAATGGAGATGTGTGAAGTCATAGAATGGTGGATTTTGAAGTCACAGAATGGAGGTGTGTGAAGTCATAGAATGGAGGTGTGTGAAGTCACAGAATTGAGGTGTGTGAACTCAGAATGGAGCTGTTTGAAGTCATTGATGGAGGTGTGTGTAGTCACAGTATGGAGGTGTGTGAAATCATAGAATGGAATTTTGTGAATTCACAGAATGGAGCTGTGTGAAGTCAGAATGGAGGAGTTGAAGTCATAGAATGGAAGTGCGTGAAGTCAGAATGGAGGTGTGTGAACTCATAGAATGGACGTGTGTGAAGTCACAATGGAGGTGTGTGAAGACATAGAATGGAGGTGTTTGAAGTCACAGAATGGAGGTGTGTGAAGTCGTAGAATGGAGGTGTGTGAAGTCATAGAATGGAGGTGTGTGAAGTCATAGAATGAATGTTTCTGAAGTAAGAATGAAGGTGTGTGAAGTAATAGAATGGAGGTATGTGAAGTCAAAATGGAGGTGTGTGAACTCATAGAATATAGGTGTGTGAAGTCACAGAATGGAGGTGTGTGAAGTCAGAATGGAGGTGTGAAATCATAGAATGGGTGTGAGTGAAGTCATAGAAAGGAGGTGTGGGAAGTCAGAGAATGGACAAGTGTGAAGTCATAGAATGGAGGTTTGTGAAGTCAGAATGGAGGTGTGTGAACTCATAGAATGGAGGTGTGTGAAGACATAATGGAGGTGTGTGAAGTAATAGAATGGAGGTGTTTGAAGTCACAGAATGGAGGTGTGTGAAGTCATAGAATGGAGGTGTGTGAAGTCAGAATGTAGGTGTGTGAAGTCACAGAATGGAGGTGTGTGAAGTCATGGAATGGAGGTGTGTGAACTCACAGAATGGAGGTGTGTGAAGTCATAGAATGGCGGTGTGTGAAGTCATAGAATGGAGGTGTGTGAACTCACAGAATGGAGGTGTGTGAAGTCACGGAATTGAGGTGTGTGAAGTCACAGAATGGAGGTGTGTGAACTCAGAATGGAGGTGTCTGAAGTCACAAAATGGAGGTGTGTGAAGTCCTAGAATGGAAGTGTGTGAAGTCATAGAATGGATGTGTGTGAAGTAAGAATGGAGGTGTGTGAAGTCAGAGAATGGAGGTGTTTGAAGTCATAGAATGGAGGTGTGTGAAGTCATAGAATGGATGTGTGTGAAGTCAAAATTGTGGTGTGTGAATTCACAAATGGAGGTTTTTGAAGTCAGAATGGAGCTGAGTGAAGTCATAGAATGGAGGTGGGTGAAGGCAGAATGGAAGTGTGTGAAGTCATAGAATGGAGGTGTGTGAAGTAAGAATGGAGGTGTGTGAAGTCATAGAATGGAGGTGTGTGAAGTCACAGAGTGAAGGTGTGAAGTCATAGAAGGAGGTGTCTGAAGTCACAGAATGGAGGTGTGTGAAGACACAGAATGGAGGTGTGTGAAGTCATAGAATGTAAGTGTGTGAAGTCATAGAATGGAGGTGTGTGAAGTCAGAATGGAGGTGTGTGAAGACACAGAATGGAGGTTTGTGAAGTCATAGAATGTAAGTGTGTGAAGTCATAGAATGGAGGTGTGTGAAGTCAGAATGGAGGTGTGTGAAGTCACAGAATGGAGGTTTGTGAACCCAGGATGGAGGTGTGTGAAGTCAGAATGGAGGTGTGAAATCATAGAATGGGTGTGAGTGAAGTCATAGAAAGGAGGTGTGGGAAGTCAGAGAATGGACACGTGTGAAGTCATAGAGTGGAGGTGAGTGAAGTCACAGATTCGAAGTCTGTGAAGTCATAGAATGGAGGTTTGTGAAGTCAGAATGGAGGTGTGTGAACTCATAGAATGGAGGTGTGTGAAGACATAATGGAGGTGTGTGAAGTAATAGAATGGAGGTGTTTGAAGTCACAGAATGGAGGTGTGTGAAGTCATAGAATGGAGGTGTGTGAAGTCAGAATGTAGGTGTGTGAAGTCACAGAATGGAGGTGTGTGAAGTCATAGAATGGCTGTGTGTGAACTCACAGAATGGAGTTGTGTGAAGTCATAGAATGGAGGTTTGTGAAGTCATAGAATGGAGTTGTGTGAAGTCACAGAATGGAGGTGTGTGAAGTCACGGAATTGAGGTGTGTGAAGTCACAGAATGGAGGTGTGTGAACTCAGAATGGAGGTGTGTGAAGTCACAGAATGGAGGTGTGTGAAGTCCTAGAATGGAAGTGTGTGAAGTCATAGAATGGATGTGTGTGAAGTAAGAATGGAGGTGTGTGAAGTCAGAGAATGGAGGTGTTTGAAGTCATAGAATGGAGGTGTGTGAAGTCATAGAATGGAGGTGTGTGAAGTCACAGAATGGAGGTGTGTGAAGACACAGAATGTAGGTGTGTGAACTCAGAATGGAGGTGTGTGAAGTCACAGAATGGAGATGTGTGAAGTCCTAGAATGGAACTGTGTGAAGTCATAGAATGGAGGTGTGTGAAGTAAGAATGGAGGTGTGTGAAGTCAGAGAATGGAGGTGTTTGAAGTCATAGAATGGAGATCTGTGAAGTCATAGAATGGAGGTGTGTGAAGTCAAAATTGTGGTGTGTGAATTCACAAATGGAGGTTTATGAAGTCAGAATGATGCTGAGTGAAGTCATAGAATGGAGGTGGGTGAAGGCAGAATGGAAGTGTGTGAACTCGTAGAATGGAGGTGTGTGATGTCAAAATGGAGGTGTGTGAAGTCATAGAATGGAGGTGTGTGAAGTCACAGAGTGAAGGTGTGAAGTCATAGAAGGAGGTGTCTGAAGTCGGTGTGTGAAGACACAGAATGGAGGTGTGTGAACTCAGAGAGGAGGTGTGTGAAGTCACAGAATGGAGGTGTGTGAAGTCATAGAATGTAAGTGTGTGAAGTAATAGAATGGAGGTGTGTGAAGTCAGAATGGAGGTGTGTGAAGTCACAGAATTGAGGTTTGTGAACCCAGAATGGAGGTGTGTGAAGTCACAGAATGGAGCTTTGTGAAGTCATAGAATGGAGGTGTATGAAGTCATAGAATGGATGTTGCTGAAGTAAGAATGAAGGTGTGTGAAGTCATAGAATGGAGGTGCCTGAAGTCATAGAATGTATGTTGCTGAAGTAAGAATGAAGTTGTGTGAACTCATAGAATGAAGGTGTGTGAACTCATAGAATGGAGGTGTTTGAATTCATGGAACGGAGGTGTGTGAAGTCAAAGAATGGAGGTGTATGATATCAAACAATGGAAGTGTGTGAAGTAATATAATGGAGGTGTGTGAAGTCATATAATGGAGGTGTGTGAAGTCACAGAAGGGAGGTGTGTGAAGTCACAGAATGGAGGTGTGTAAAGTCACAGAGTGGAGGTGTGTGAAGGCACAGAATGGAGGGGTGTGAAGTCAAAGAATGGAGGAATGTGAAGTCACAGAATGGAGATGTGTGAAGTCAGAATAGAGGTGTGCGAAGTCATAGAATGGAGGTGTGTGAAGTCAGAATGGATCTGTGTGAACTCATAGAATGTAGGTGTGTGAAGTCACAATGGAGATGTGTGAAGTCATTGAATGGTGGTTTTTGAAGTCACAGAATGGAGGTGTGTAAAGTCATAGAATGCAGGTGTGTGAAGTCAGATTGGAGGTATGTGAAGTCACAGAATGGATGTGTGTCAACTCAGAAATGAGGTATGTAAAGTCATAGAATGGAGGTGTGTAAAGTCACAGAATTGAGGTGTGTGAAGTCAGAATGGAGGTGTGTGAATTCAGAATGTAGGTGTGTGAAGTCATAGAATGGAGGTGTGTGAAGTCATAGAATGGAGGTGTGTGAAGTCACAAAATTGAGGTGTGTGAAGTCATACAATGTAGGTGTGTGAAGTCACAGAATGGAGGTGTGTGAACTCACAATGGAGGTGAGTGAAGTCACAGAATGGAGGTGTGTGAAGTCATATAATGGAAGTGTGGGAAGTCATAGAATGTAGGTGTGTGATGTCAGAATGGAGGTGTGTGAAGTCACAGAATGGAGGTGTGTGACGTCATAAATGTTGGTGTGTGAAGTCATAGAATGGAGTTGTGAAGTCATAGAATGGAGATATGAAGTCATAGAATGGAGGTGTGTGAAGTCACAGAAGGCAGGTGTGTGAAGTCACAGAATAGAGTTGTGTGAAGTCACAATGGAGGTGTGTGAATTCATAGAATGGACGTGTATGAAGTCAAAAAATGGAACTGTGTGAAGTCATAGAATGGAGGTGTGTGAAATCACAAAATGGAGGTGTGTGTAGTCACAGAGTGGAGGTGTGTAAAGTCACAGAGTGGAGGTGTGTGAAGTCTCAGAATGGAGGAGTGTGAAGTCATAGAATGGAGGTGTTTGAAGTCATAGAATGTTGGTTTTTGAAGTCACAGAATGGAGGTGTGTGAAGTCATAGAATGGAGGTGTGTGAAGTCACAGAATGGAGGTGTGTGAACTCATAGAATGGAGGAGTGTGAAGTCGTAGAAAGGAGGTGTGTGAAGTCACAGATGGAGGTGTGTGAAGTTACAGAATGGAGGTGTGTGAAGTCACAGAATGGAGGTGTGTGAACACAGAATGGAGGTGTGTGCATTCAGAGAAGGGAGGTTTGTGAAGTCATAGAATGGATATATCTGAAGTAAGAATGAAGGTGTGTGAAGTCATAGAATGGAGGTATGTGAAGTCAAAATGGAGGTGTGTGAAGTCAAACAATGGAGGTGTGTGAAGTCACAGAATGGAGGTGTGTGAAGTCACAGAATGGAAGTGTGTGAAGTCAAAATGGAGGTGTGTGAAGTCAGAGAATGGAGGTGTGTGAAGTCAAAGAATGGACGTGTGTGAAGTCAAAATTGTGGTGTGTGAAATCACAAATGCAGGTGTGTGAAGTCACAGAATGGAGGTGTGTGAAGTCACAATGGAGGTGTGTGAAGTCAAAGAATGGATGTGTGTGAAGTCATAGAATGGAGGTGTATGAAGTCATGGAATGGAGGTTTGTAAAGTCAAATATTGGAAGCGTGTGAAGTTACAGAATTGAGGTGTGTGAAGTCATAGAATGCAGGTGTGTGAAATCAGAGAACGGAGGTGTGTGAAGTCAGAATGCAGGTGTGTGAAGTCATAGAATGGAGGTGTGTGCAGTCATAGAATGGAGGTGTGTGAAGTCATAGATTGGAAGCGTGTGAAGTCATAGAATGGAGGTGTGTGAGTCATAGATTGAAGGTGTGGGGAGGTCATAGAATGGAGGTGTGTGAAGTCAAAGAATGGAGGTCTGTGAAGTCATAGTTTGTAAGCGTGTGAAGTCACAGAAAGGAGGTGTGTGAAGTCAGAATGAAGGTGTGTGAAGTCACAGAATGGAGGTGTGTAAAGTCATAGAATGGAGGTGTGTGAAGTCATAGAATGGAGGTGTGTTAAGTCAAAATGCAGGTGTGTGAAGTCACAGAATTGAGGTGTGTGAAGTCACAGAATGGAGGTGTGTCTAGTCACAGAATGGAGGTGGGCGAAGTCATAGAATGGATGTTTCTGAAGTAACAATGAAGGTGTGTGAAGTCATAGAATGGAGGTGTGTGAAGTCACAGAATGGAGGTGTGTGAAGTCATACAATGGAGATATGTAAAGTCAGAATGGAGGTGTGTGAAGTCACAGAATGGAGGTGTGTGAACTCAGAATGGAGGTGTGTGAAGTCATAGAATAGAGCTGTGTGAAGTCATAGAATGGAGGTGTGTAATGTCAGCATGGAGGTGTGTGATGTCAAGAAATGAGGTGTGTGAAGTCAAAATGGAGGTGTGTGAAGTCAGAATGGAGGTGTGTTGAGTCACAGAATGGAGGTATGTGAACTCAGAATGGAGGTGTGTGAAGTCACAGAATGGAGGTGTGTGAAATGATAGCATGGAGGTATGTGAAATCATAGAATGGAAGTGTGTGAAGTCAAAGAATGGAGGTGTGTGAAGTCATAGTATGGAGGTGTGAGAAGTCATAGAATGTATGTTTGTGAAGTAAGAATGAAGGTGTGTGAAGTCACAGAATTGAGGTGTGTGACGTCACAGAATGGAGGTGTGTGAAGTCATAGAATGCAGGTGTGTGAAGTCAGAATGGAGGTGTGTGAAGTCACCGAATGGAGGCGTGTGAACTCAGAATGGAGGTGTGTGAAGTCACAGAATGAAGGTTTGCGAAGTCACAGAATGGAGTTGCGGGAAGTCATAAAATGGATGTTTCTGAATTAAGAATGAAGGTGGGTGAAGTCATAGAATGGAGGTGTGTGAAGTCACAGAATGGAAGTGTGTGAAGTCAAAATAGAGTTGTGTGAAGTCAAAGAATGGAGATGTGTGAAGTCACAGAATGGAGGTGTGTGAAGTCAAAATGGTGGTGTGTGAAGTCACAAATGGAGGTGTGTGAAGTCACAGAATGTAGGTGAGTGAAGTCAAAATGGAGGTGTGTGAAGTCAAAGAATGGAGGTGTGTGAACTCATAGAATGGAGGTGTGTGAAATCATGGAATGGAGGTTTGTGAAGTCAAACATTGGAAGTGTGGGAAGTTACAAAATGGAGATGTGTGAAGTAATAGAATGGAGGTGTGTGAAGTCATAAAATGGAGGAGTGTGAAGTCAGAATGGAGATTTGTCAAGTCACACAGTGGAAGTGTGTGAAGGCATAGAATGTTGGTGTAGGAAGTCATAGAAGGGAGGTGTATGAAGTCATAGAATGGAGGTGTGTGAAGTCAGAGTGCAGGTGTGTGAAGTCATAGAATGGAGGTTTGTGAAGTCATAGACTGGAGGTATGTGAAGTCACGTAAGGTAGGTGTGTGAAGGCACAAAATGGACCTGTGTGAAGTCAAAATGGAGGGTTGTGAAGTCATAGAATGGAGGTGTGTGAAATCACAGAATGGAGGGGTATGAATTCGCAGAATGGAGGTGTGTAAAGACACAGAGTGGAGATGTGTGCATTCACAGAGTGGAGGTGTGTGAAGTCATAGAATGGAGGTTTGTGAAGTCACAGAATGGAGGTGTGTGAAGTCAGAATGGAGGTATGTGAACTCATAGAATGGAGGTGTGTGAAGTCACAGAATGGAGGTGTGTGAAGTCAAATTGGAGTTGTGTGAAGTCATATAATGGAGGTGTGTCAACTCAGAAAGGAGGTGTGTGAAGTCATAGAATGGAGGTGTGTGAAGTCATAGAATGGAGTTGTGTGAAATCATAGAATGGAGGTGTGTGAATTCACAGAATTTAGGTTTGTGAAATCAGAATGGAGGTGTGTGAGGTCAGAATGGAGGTGAGTGAAGTCATAGAATGGAGGTGTGTGAACTCATAGAATGTAGGTGTGTGAAGTCACAATGTAGGTGTGTGAAGTCATAGAATGGAGGTGTGTGAAGTCATAGAATGGAGGTGTGTGAAGTCACAGAATGGAGGTGTGTGAAGTCATAGAATGGAGGTGTGTGAAGTCACAGAATGGAGGTGTGTGAAATCATAGAATGGAGGTGTGTGAAGTCACAGAATGGAGGTGTGTGAAGTCAGAATGGAGGTGTGTGAAGTCATAGAATGGAGGTGTGTGAAGTCAGAATGTAGGTATGTGAAGTCATAGAATAGAGGTGTGTGAAGTCAGCATGGAGGTGTGTCAAGTCATAGAATGGAGGTGTGTGAACTCATAGAATGGAGGTGTGACGTCACAATGGAATTGTGTGAAGTCATAGAGTGGAGGTGTGTGAAGTCACAGAATGGAAGTGTGTGAAGTCATACAATGGAAGTGTGAAGTCAGAATGGAGGTGTGTGAAGTCACAGAATGGAGGTGTGTGAACTCAGAATGGAGGTGTGTGAAGTCATAAATGGAGGTGTGTGAAGTCATAGTATGGAGATGTGTGAAATCATAGAATGGAGTTTTGTGAAGTCACAGAATGGAGCTGTGTGAGTCAGAATTGAGGTGTGTGAAGTCATAGAATGCAGATGTGTGAAGTCATAGAATGGAGGATTGTGAGGTCACCGAAGGGAGGTTTGTGAAGTCATAGAATGGAGGTATGTGAAGTCAAATTGGAAGGGTGTGAAGTCGGAGAATGTAGGTGTGTGAACTCATAGAATGGAGGTGGGTGAAGTCATAGAATGGACGGGTTTGAAGTCATAGATTGAAGGTGTGTGAAGTCAGAGAATTGAGGTGTTTGAAGTCATATATTGGAGGTGTGTGAAGTCAAAAAATGGAGGTGTGTGAACTCAGAAAGGAGGTGTGTGAAGTCACTGAATGGAAGTGTGTGAGGTAATAGAATGCAAGTGTGTGAAGTCATAGAATGGAGGTGTGTGAAGTCAGATTGGAGGTGTGTGAAGTGACCGAATGGAGTTGTGTGAACTCAGAATGGAGGTGCGTGAAGCCACAGAATTGAGGTTTGCGAAGTCATAGAATCGAGGTGTGTGAAGTCTTAGAATGGATGTTTCTGAATTAAGAATTAGGGTGTGTGAAGTCATAGAATGGAGGTGTGTGAAGACAAAATTGTGGTGTGGGAACTCATAGAATGGATGTGTGTGAACTCATAGAATGGAGATGTGTGAAGTCGTGGAATGGAGGTGTGCGAAGTCAAAGAATGGAGGTGTGTGATGTCAAACAATGGTGGTGTGTGAAGTCACAGAATGGAGGTGTGTGATATCACAGAATGGAAGTGTGTGAAGTCAAAATGGAGGTGTGTGAAGTCACAGAATGGAGGTGTGTGAAGTCACAGAATGGAGGTGTGTGAAGTCAAAATGGTGGTGTGTGAAGTCACAAATGAAGGTGTGTGAAGTCACAGAATGTAGGTGTGTGAAGTCAAAATGGAGGTGTGTGAAGTCAAAGAAGGGAGGTGTGTTAACTCATAGAATGGAGGTGTGTGAAGTCATGGAATGGAGGTTTGTGAAGTCAATGATTGGAAGTGTGTGAAGTTACAGAAAGGAGATGTGTGAAGTCATAGAATGGAGGAGTGTAAAGTCAGAATGGAGATTTGTGAAGTCATAGAATGGAGGTGTGTGAAGTCATAGAATGGAGGTGTGTGAAGTCATAGAATGGAAGTGTGTGAAGTCATAGAATGGAGGTCAGTGATGTCATAGAATGTAGGTGTGTGAAGTCATACAATGGAGGTGTGTGAAGTCAGAGAAGTGAGGTGTGTGAAGTCAAAGAATGGAGGTGTGTGAAGTCACAATGGAGGTGTGTGAAGTCATAGAATGGAGGTGTGTGAAGTCAAAGAATGGAGGTGTGTGAAGTCATAGAATGGAGGTGTGTGAAATCACAGAATGGAGGGGTGTGAATTCGCAGAATGGAGGTGTGTAAAGTCACAGAGTGGAGATGTGTGAAGTCACAGAGTGGAGGTGTGTGAAGTCATAGAAGGGAGGTTTGTGAAGTCATAGAATGGAGGTGTGTGAAGTCAGAATAGAGGTGTGTAAAGTCATATAATTGAGGTGGGTGAAGCCAGAATGGAGCTGTGTGAAGTCATAGAATGGAGGTGTGTGAAGTCAAAATGGAAGTGTGTAAAGTCATAGAATGGAGATGTGTGAAGTCATAGAATGGAGGTGTGTGAATTCAGATTGGAGGTGTGTGAAGTCATAGAATGGAGGTGTGTCAACTCATAAAGTAGGTCTGTGAAGTCATAGAATGGAGGTGTGTGAAGTCATAGAATGGAGGTGTGTGAAATCATAGAATGGAGGTGTGTGAAGTCACAGAATTTAGGTGTGAGAAGTCAGCATGGAGGTGTGTGAGGTCAGAATGGAGATGTGCGAAGTCATAGATTGGACGTGTGTGAAGTCACAATGCAGGTGTGTGAACTCATACGATGGAGGTGTGTAAAGTCACAATGTAGGTGTGTGAAGTCATAGAATGGAGGTGTGTGAAGTCACAGAAAGGAGGTGTGTGAAGTGAAAATGGTGGTGTGTGAAGTCACAAATGGAGGTGTGTGAAGTCACAGAATGTAGGTGTGTGAAGTCAAAATGGAGGTGTGTGAAGTCAAAGAATGGAGGTGTGTGAACTCATAGAATGGAGGTGTGTGAAGTCATGGAATGGAGGTTTGTGAAGTCAAACATTGGAAGTGTGGGAAGTTACAAAAACGAGATGTGTGAAGTCATAGAATGGAGGTGTGTGAAGTCATAGAATGGAGGAGTGTGAAGTCAGAATGGAGATTTGTGAAGTCACAGAATGGAGGTGTGTGAAGTCATAGAATGTTGGTGTATGAAGTCATAGAAGGGAAGTGTATGAAGTCATAGAATGGAGGTGTGTGAAGTCAGAATGGAGGTGTGTGAAGTCATAGAATGGAGGTTTGTGAAGTCATAGACTGGAGCTGTGTGAAGTCATAGAATGGAAGTGTGTGAAGTCATAGAATGGAGGTGTATGAAGTCACAATGGAGGTGTGTGAAGTCACAGAAGGGATGTGTGTGAACTCAGAAAGGAGGTGTGTGAAGTCATAGAATGGAGGTCTGTGAAGTCATAGAATGGAGGTGTGTGAAATCATAGAATGGAGGTGTGTGAAGTCACAGAATTGAGGTGTTTGAAGTCAGAATGGAGGTGTGTGAAGTCAGAATGGAGGTTTGTGAAGGATACTGGAGTGTGTGTGATGTCACAATGAAGGTGTGTGAACTCATAGAATGGAGGTGTGTGGAAGTAACTATGTAGGTTTCTGAAGTCATAGAATGGGTGGTGTGTGAAGTCATAGAATAGAGGTGTGTGAAGTCACAGAATGGAGGTGTGTGAAGGCATCGAATGGAGGTGTGTGAAGTCATGGAATGGAGGTGTGTGAAGTCATAGAATGAAGGTGTGTGAAGTCAGAATGGAGGTGTGTGAAGTCATAGAATGGAGGTGTGTGAAGTCAGAATGGAGGTGTGTGAAGTCATAGAATGGAGGTGTGTAAAGTCAGAATGGAGGTGTGTGAACTCATAGAATGGTGGTGTGTGAAGTCACAAATGGAGGTATGTGAAGTCATAGAATGGTAGTGTGTGAAGTCACAGAATGGAGGTGTGGAAGTCATAGAATGGCGGAGTGTGAAGTCAGAATGGAGGTGTGTGAAGTCATAGAATGGAGGTGTGGAAGTCATAATGTAGGTGTATGAAGTCACAGAATTGAGGTGTGTGATGTCACAGAATGGAGGTGTGTAAAGTCATAGAATGGAGGTGTGTGAAGTCATAGAATGGAGGTTTGTGAAGTCATAGAATGAATGTTTGTGAAGTAAGAATGAAGGTGTGTTATGTCATAAAATGTAGATGTGTGAAGGCACAGAATGTAGGTGTGTGAAGTCATAGAATTGAGCTGTGTGAAGTCAGAATGGAGGTGTGTGAAGTCATAGAATGGAGGTGTGTGAAGACAAAATTGTGGTGTGGGAACTCATAGAATGGATGTGTGTGAACTCATAGAATGGAGATGTGTGAAGTCGTGGAATGGAGGTGTGCGAAGTCAAAGAATGGAGGTGTGTGATGTCAAACAATGGTGGTGTGTGAAGTCACAGAATGGAGGTGTGTGATATCACAGAATGGAAGTGTGTGAAGTCAAAATGGAGGTGTGTGAAGTCACAGAATGGAGGTGTGTGAAGTCACAGAATGGAGGTGTGTGAAGTCAAAATGGTGGTGTGTGAAGTCACAAATGAAGGTGTGTGAAGTCACAGAATGTAGGTGTGTGAAGTCAAAATGGAGGTGTGTGAAGTCAAAGAAGGGAGGTGTGTTAACTCATAGAATGGAGGTGTGTGAAGTCATGGAATGGAGGTTTGTGAAGTCAATGATTGGAAGTGTGTGAAGTTACAGAAAGGAGATGTGTGAAGTCATAGAATGGAGGAGTGTAAAGTCAGAATGGAGATTTGTGAAGTCATAGAATGGAGGTGTGTGAAGTCATAGAATGGAGGTGTGTGAAGTCATAGAATGGAAGTGTGTGAAGTCATAGAATGGAGATCTGTGATGTCATAGAATGTAGGTGTGTGAAGTCATACAATGGAGGTGTGTGAAGTCAGAGAAGTGAGGTGTGTGAAGTCAAAGAATGGAGGTGTGTGAAGTCACAATGGAGGTGTGTGAAGTCATAGAATGGAGGTGTGTGAAGTCAAAGAATGGAGGTGTGTGAAGTCATAGAATGGAGGTGTGTGAAATCACAGAATGGAGGGGTGTGAATTCGCAGAATGGAGGTGTGTAAAGTCACAGAGTGGAGATGTGTGAAGTCACAGAGTGGAGGTGTGTGAAGTCATAGAAGGGAGGTTTGTGAAGTCACAGAATGGAGGTGTGTGAAGTCAGAATAGAGGTGTGTAAAGTCATATAATTGAGGTGGGTGAAGTCAGAATGGAGCTGTGTGAAGTCATAGAATGGAGGTGTGTGAAGTCAAAATGGAAGTGTGTAAAGTCATAGAATGGAGATGTGTGAAGTCATAGAATGGAGGTGTGTGAATTCAGATTGGAGGTGTGTGAAGTCATAGAATGGAGGTGTGTGAAGTCATAGAATGGAGGTGTGTGAAATCATAGAATGGAGGTGTGTGAAGTCACAGAATTTAGGTGTGAGAAGTCAGCATGGAGGTGTGTGAGGTCAGAATGGAGATGTGCGAAGTCATAGATTGGACGTGTGTGAAGTCACAATGCAGGTGTGTGAACTCATACGATGGAGGTGTGTAAAGTCACAATGTAGGTGTGTGAAGTCATAGAATGGAGGTGTGTGAAGTCACAGAAAGGAGGTGTGTGAAGTGAAAATGGTGGTGTGTGAAGTCACAAATGGAGGTGTGTGAAGTCACAGAATGTAGGTGTGTGAAGTCAAAATGGAGGTGTGTGAAGTCAAAGAATGGAGGTGTGTGAACTCATAGAATGGAGGTGTGTGAAGTCATGGAATGGAGGTTTGTGAAGTCAAACATTGGAAGTGTGGGAAGTTACAAAAACGAGATGTGTGAAGTCATAGAATGGAGGTGTGTGAAGTCATAGAATGGAGGAGTGTGAAGTCAGAATGGAGATTTGTGAAGTCACAGAATGGAGGTGTGTGAAGTCATAGAATGTTGGTGTATGAAGTCATAGAAGGGAAGTGTATGAAGTCATAGAATGGAGGTGTGTGAAGTCAGAATGGAGGTGTGTGAAGTCATAGAATGGAGGTTTGTGAAGTCATAGACTGGAGCTGTGTGAAGTCATAGAATGGAAGTGTGTGAAGTCATAGAATGGAGGTGTATGAAGTCACAATGGAGGTGTGTGAAGTCACAGAAGGGATGTGTGTGAACTCAGAAAGGAGGTGTGTGAAGTCATAGAATGGAGGTCTGTGAAGTCATAGAATGGAGGTGTGTGAAATCATAGAATGGAGGTGTGTGAAGTCACAGAATTGAGGTGTTTGAAGTCAGAATGGAGGTGTGTGAAGTCAGAATGGAGGTTTGTGAAGTCAGATACTGGAGGTGTGTGATGTCACAATGAAGGTGTGTGAACTCATAGAATGGAGGTGTGTGAAGTAACTATGTAGGTTTCTGAAGTCATAGAATGGTGGTGTGTGAAGTCATAGAATAGAGGTGTGTGAAGTCACAGAATGGAGGTGTGTGAAGGCATCGAATGGAGGTGTGTGAAGTCATGGAATGGAGGTGTGTGAAGTCATAGAATGAAGGTGTGTGAAGTCAGAATGGAGGTGTGTGAAGTCATAGAATGGAGGTGTGTGAAGTCAGAATGGAGGTGTGTGAAGTCATAGAATGGAGGTGTGTAAAGTCAGAATGGAGGTGTGTGAACTCATAGAATGGTGGTGTGTGAAGTCACAATGGAGGTATGTGAAGTCATAGAATGGTAGTGTGTGAAGTCACAGAATGGAGGTGTGGAAGTCATAGAATGGCGGAGTGTGAAGTCAGAATGGAGGTGTGTGAAGTCATAGAATGGAGGTGTGTGAAGTCATAATGTAGGTGTATGAAGTCACAGAATTGAGGTGTGTGATGTCACAGAATGGAGGTGTGTAAAGTCATAGAATGGAGGTGTGTGAAGTCATAGAATGGAGGTTTGTGAAGTCATAGAATGAATGTTTGTGAAGTAAGAATGAAGGTGTGTTATGTCATAAAATGTAGATGTGTGAAGGCACAGAATGTAGGTGTGTGAAGTCATAGAATTGAGCTGTGTGAAGTCAGAATGGAGGTGTGTGAAGTCATAGAATGGAGGTGTGTGAAGACAAAATTGTGGTGTGGGAACTCATAGAATGGATGTGTGTGAGCTCATAGAATGGAGATGTGTGAAGTCGTGGAATGGAGGTGTGCGAAGTCAAAGAATGGAGGTGTGTGATGTCAAACAATGGTGGTGTGTGAAGTCACAGAATGGAGGTGTGTGATATCACAGAATGGAAGTGTGTGAAGTCAAAATGGAGGTGTGTGAAGTCACAGAATGGAGGTGTGTGAAGTCACAGAATGGAGGTGTGTGAAGTCAAAATGGTGGTGTGTGAAGTCACAAATGAAGGTGTGTGAAGTCACAGAATGTAGGTGTGTGAAGTCAAAATGGAGGTGTGTGAAGTCAAAGAAGGGAGGTGTGTTAACTCATAGAATGGAGGTGTGTGAAGTCATGGAATGGAGGTTTGTGAAGTCAATGATTGGAAGTGTGTGAAGTTACAGAAAGGAGATGTGTGAAGTCATAGAATGGAGGAGTGTAAAGTCAGAATGGAGATTTGTGAAGTCATAGAATGGAGGTGTGTGAAGTCATAGAATGGAGGTGTGTGAAGTCATAGAATGGAAGTGTGTGAAGTCATAGAATGGAGATCTGTGATGTCATAGAATGTAGGTGTGTGAAGTCATACAATGGAGGTGTGTGAAGTCAGAGAAGTGAGGTGTGTGAAGTCAAAGAATGGAGGTGTGTGAAGTCACAATGGAGGTGTGTGAAGTCATAGAATGGAGGTGTGTGAAGTCAAAGAATGGAGGTGTGTGAAGTCATAGAATGGAGGTGTGTGAAATCACAGAATGGAGGGGTGTGAATTCGCAGAATGGAGGTGTGTAAAGTCACAGAGTGGAGATGTGTGAAGTCACAGAGTGGAGGTGTGTGAAGTCATAGAAGGGAGGTTTGTGAAGTCACAGAATGGAGGTGTGTGAAGTCAGAATAGAGGTGTGTAAAGTCATATAATTGAGGTGGGTGAAGTCAGAATGGAGCTGTGTGAAGTCATAGAATGGAGGTGTGTGAAGTCAAAATGGAAGTGTGTAAAGTCATAGAATGGAGATGTGTGAAGTCATAGAATGGAGGTGTGTGAATTCAGATTGGAGGTGTGTGAAGTCATAGAATGGAGGTGTGTGAAGTCATAGAATGGAGGTGTGTGAAATCATAGAATGGAGGTGTGTGAAGTCACAGAATTTAGGTGTGAGAAGTCAGCATGGAGGTGTGTGAGGTCAGAATGGAGATGTGCGAAGTCATAGATTGGACGTGTGTGAAGTCACAATGCAGGTGTGTGAACTCATACGATGGAGGTGTGTAAAGTCACAATGTAGGTGTGTGAAGTCATAGAATGGAGGTGTGTGAAGTCACAGAAAGGAGGTGTGTGAAGTGAAAATGGTGGTGTGTGAAGTCACAAATGGAGGTGTGTGAAGTCACAGAATGTAGGTGTGTGAAGTCAAAATGGAGGTGTGTGAAGTCAAAGAATGGAGGTGTGTGAACTCATAGAATGGAGGTGTGTGAAGTCATGGAATGGAGGTTTGTGAAGTCAAACATTGGAAGTGTGGGAAGTTACAAAAACGAGATGTGTGAAGTCATAGAATGGAGGTGTGTGAAGTCATAGAATGGAGGAGTGTGAAGTAAGAATGGAGATTTGTGAAGTCACAGAATGGAGGTGTGTGAAGTCATAGAATGTTGGTGTATGAAGTCATAGAAGGGAAGTGTATGAAGTCATAGAATGGAGGTGTGTGAAGTCAGAATGGAGGTGTGTGAAGTCATAGAATGGAGGTTTGTGAAGTCATAGACTGGAGCTGTGTGAAGTCATAGAATGGAAGTGTGTGAAGTCATAGAATGGAGGTGTATGAAGTCACAATGGAGGTGTGTGAAGTCACAGAAGGGATGTGTGTGAACTCAGAAAGGAGGTGTGTGAAGTCATAGAATGGAGGTCTGTGAAGTCATAGAATGGAGGTGTGTGAAATCATAGAATGGAGGTGTGTGAAGTCACAGAATTCAGGTGTTTGAAGTCAGAATGGAGGTGTGTGAAGTCAGAATGGAGGTTTGTGAAGTCAGATACTGGAGGTGTGTGATATCACAATGAAGGTGTGTGAACTCATAGAATGGAGGTGTGTGAAGTAACAATGTAGGTTTCTGAAGTCATAGAATGGTGGTGTGTGAAGTCATAGAATAGAGGTGTGTGAAGTCACAGAATGGAGGTGTGTGAAGGCATCGAATGGAGGTGTGTGAAGTCATGGAATGGAGGTGTGTGAAGTCATAGAATGAAGGTGTGTGAAGTCAGAATGGAGGTGTGTGAAGTCATAGAATGGAGGTATGTGAAGTCAGAATGGAGGTGTGTGAAGTCATAGAATGGAGGTGTGTAAAGTCAGAATGGAGGTGTGTGAACTCATAGAATGGTGGTGTGTGAAGTCACAATGGAGGTATGTGAAGTCATAGAATGGTAGTGTGTGAAGTCACAGAATGGAGGTGTGGAAGTCATAGAATGGAGGAGTGTGAAGTCAGAATGGAGGTGTGTGAAGTCATAGAATGGAGGTGTGTGAAGTCATAATGTAGGTGTATGAAGTCACAGAATTGAGGTGTGTGAAGTCACAGAATGGAGGTGTGTAAAGTCATAGAATGGAGGTGTGTGAAGTCATAGAATGGAGGTTTGTGAAGTCATAGAATGAATGTTTGTGAAGTAAGAATGAAGGTGTGTTATGTCATAAAATGTAGATGTGTGAAGGCACAGAATGTAGGTGTGTGAAGTCATAGAATTGAGCTGTGTGAAGTCAGAATGGAGGTGTGTGAAGTCATAGAATGGAGGTGTGTGAACTCACAATGGAGATGTGTGAAGTAAAAAAATGGAGGTGTGTGAAGTCAAAGAATGGAATTGTGTGAAGTCATAGAATGGAGGTGTGTGAAGTCATAGAATGGAGGTGTGTGAAGTCATAGAATGGAGGTGTGTGAAGTCACAGAATTGATTTTTGTGAAGTCAGAATGGAGGTGTGTGAAGTCAGAATGGAGGTTTGTGAAGTCATAGAATGGAGGTGTGTGAAGTCATAGAATGGAGGTGTGTGAAGTCATAGAATGGAGGTGTGTGAAGTCACAGAATTGATGTTTGTGAATTCAGAATGGAGGTGTGTGAACTCACAATGGAGGTGTGTGAAGTCAAAGAATGCAGGTGTGTGGAGTCACAGAATTGATGTTTGTGAAGTCAGAATGGAGGTGTGTGAACTCAGAATGGAGGTGTGTGAAGTCATAGAATGGAGGTGTGTGAAGTCACAATGCACGTGTGTGAACTCATAGAATGGAGCTGTGTGAAGTCACAATGGAGGTGTGTGAAGTCATAGAATGGAGGTGTGTGAAGTCACAGAATAGAGGTTTGTGAAGTCATAGAATGGAGCTGTGTGAAGTCAGATTGGAGTTGTGTGAAGTCACAGAATGGAGGTGTGTGAACTCAGAATGGAGGTGTGTGAAGTCACAGAATGAAGGTGTGTGAAGTCATAGAATGGAGGTGTGTGAAGTCATAGAATGGATGTGTGAAGTCATAATGGAGGTGTGTGAAGTCACAGAATTGAGGTGTGTGAAGTCACAGAATGGATGTTTGTGAAGTCATAGAATGGAGGTGTGTGAAGTCATAGAATGGATGTTTGTGAAGTAAGAATGAAGGTGTGTTAAGTCATAGAATGGAGGTGTGTGAAGGCACAGAATGGAGGTGTGTGAAGTCATAGAATGGAGCTGTTTGAAATCAGAATGGAGGTGTGTGAAGTCACAGAATGGAGGTGTGTGAACTCAGAATGGTGGTGTGTGAAGTCACAATGGAGGTGTGTTAAGTCACAGAACGGAGGTGTTTGAACTCAGAATGGAGGTGTGTGAAATCACAGAATGGAGGTGTGTGAAGTCATAGAATTGAGGTGTGTGAAATCATAGAATGGAGGTGTGGGAAGGCATAGAGTGGAGCTGTGTGAAGTCAGATTACAGGTGTGCGAAGTCACAGAATGGAGGTGTGTGAAGTCATTGAATGGAGCTGGGTGAAGTCAGAATGGAGGTGTGTGAAGGCATAGAATGGAGGTGTGTGAAGTCATAGAATGGAGGTGTGTGAAGTCACAGAATTGATGTTTGTGAAGTCAGAATGGAGGTGTGTGAAGTCAGAATGGAGGTTTGTGAAGTCATAGAATGGAGGTGTGTGAAGTCATAGAATGGAGGTGTGTGAAGTCATAGAATGGAGGTGTGTGAAGTCACAGAATTGATGTTTGTGAATTCAGAATGAAGGTGTGTGAACTCACAATGGAGGTGTGTGAAGTCAAAGAATGGTGGTGTGTGAAGTCATCGAATGGAGGTGTGTGAAGTCATGGAATGGAGGTGTGTGAAGTCACAGAATGGAGGTGTGTGAAGTCAGAATGGAGTTGTGTGAAGTCATAGAATGGAGGGGTGTGAAGTCAGAAGAGAGGTGTGTGAAGTCATAGAATGGAGGTGTGTGAAGTCAGAATGGAGGTGTGTGAACTCATAGAATGGAGGTGTGTGAACTCAGAATGGAGGTGTATGAAGTCACAGAATGGAGGTGTGAAGTCATAGAATGGAGGTGTGTGAAGTCATAGAATGCAGGTGTGTGAAGTCACAATGGAGGTGTGTGAAATCATAGAATGGAGGTGTGTGAAGTCACAGTATGGAGGTGTGGGAAGTCATAGAATGAAGCTGTGTGAAGTGAGAATTGAGGTGTGTGAAGTCACAGAATGGACGTGTGTGAACTCAGAATGGAGGTGTATGAAGTCACAGAATGGAGGTGTGAAGTCATAGAATGGAGGTGTGTGAAGTCATAGAATGCAGGTGTGTGAAGTCATAATGGAGATGTGTGAAGTCACAGAATGGAGGTGTGTGAAGGCACAGAATGGAGGTGTGTGAAGTCATAGAATGGAGCTGTGTGAAGTCATATTGGAGGTGTGTGAAGTCAAAGAATGGAGGTGTGTGAACTCACAATGGAGGTGTGTGAAGTCAAAGAATGGAGGTGTGTGAAGTCATAGAAAGGAATTGTGTGAAGTCATAGAATGGAGGTGTGTGAAGCCAGAATTGAGGTGTGTGAAGTCAGAGAATTGAGGTGTGTGAACTCTGAATGGAGGTGTGTGAAGACACAGAATGGAGGTTTGTGAAGTCATAGAATGGAGGTGTGTGAAGTCATAGAATGGATGTTCCTGAAGTAGAATGAATGTGTGTGAAGTCACAGAATGGAGGTGTGTGAAGTCAAAATGGAGGTGTGCGAACTCATAAAATGGAGATGTGTGAAGTCATGGAATGGAGGTGTGTGAAGTCCAAAAATGGAGGTGTGTGAAGTCAAACAATGGTGGTGTGTGAAGTCACAAAATGGAGGTGTGTGAAGGCATCGAATGGAGGTGTGTGAAGTCATGGAATGGAGGTGTGTGAAGTCACAGAATGGAGGTGTGTGAAGTCAGAATGGACTTGTGTGAAGTCATAGCATGGAGGTGTGTGAAGTCAGAATAGAGGTGTGTGAAGTCCTAGAATGGAGGTGTGTGAAGTCATAGAATGGAGGTGTGTGAAGTCATAGAATGAATGTTTGTGAAGTAAGAATGAAGGTGTGTGAAGTCATAAAATGGAGATGTGTGAGGGCACAGAATGGAGGTGTGCGAAGTCATAGAATGGAGCTGTGTGAAGTCAGAATGGAGGTGTGTGAAGTCATGGAATGGAGGTGTGTGAACTCACAATGGAGATGTGTGAAGTCAAAAAATGGAGGTGTGTGAAGTCAAAGAATGGAATTGTGTGAAGTCATAGAATGGAGGTGTGTGAAGGCATAGAATGGAGGTGTGTGAAGTCATAGAATGGAGGTGTGTGAAGTCACAGAATTGATGTTTGTGAAGTCAGAATGGAGGTGTGTGAAGTCAGAATGGAGGTTTGTGAAGTCATAGAATGGAGGTGTGTGAAGTCATAGAATGGAGGTGTGTGAAGTCATAGAATGGAGGTGTGTGAAGTCACAGAATTGATGTTTGTGAATTCAGAATGGAGGTGTGTGAACTCACAATGGAGGTGTGTGAAGTCAAAGAATGGAGATGTGTGGAGTCACACAATTGATGTTTGTGAAGTCAGAATGGAGGTGTGTGAAGTCAGAATGCAGGTGTGTGAAGTCATAATGGAGGTGTGTGAGGTCACAGAATGGAGGTGTGTGAAGGCACAGAATGGAGGTGTGTGAAGTCACAGAATGGAGCTGTGTGAAGTCCTAATGGAGGTGTGTGAAGTCATAGAATGGAGGTCTGTGAACTCACAATGGAGGTGTGTGAAGTCAAAGAATGGAGGTGTGTGAAGTCATAGAAAGGAATTGTGTGAAGTCATAGAATGGAGGTGTGTGAAGCCAGAATTGAGGTGTGTGAAGTCAGAGAATTGAGGTGTGTGAACTCAGAATGGAGGTGTGTGAAGACACAGAATGGAGGTTTGTGAAGTCATAGAATGGAGGTGTGTGAAGTCATAGAATGGATGTTCCTGAAGTAGAATGAAGGTGTGTGAAGTCACAGAATGGAGGTGTGTGAAGTCAAAATAGAGGTGTGCGAACTCATAAAATGGAGATGTGTGAAGTCATGGAATGGAGGTGTGTGAAGTCCAAAAATGGAGGTGTGTGAAGTCAAACAATGGTGGTGTGTGAAGTCACAAAATGGAGGTGTGTGAAGGCATCGAATGGAGGTGTGTGAAGTCATGGAATGGAGGTGTGTGAAGTCACAGAATGGAGGTGTGTGAAGTCAGAATGGAGTTGTGTGAAGTCATAGAATGGAGGTGTGTGAAGTCAGAATGGAGGTGTGTGAAGTCATAGAATGGAGGTGTGTGAAGTCAGAATGGAGGTGTGTGAACTCATAGAATGGTGGTGTGTAAAGTCACAATGGAGGTATGTGAAGTCATAGAATGGTGGTGTGTGAAGTCACAGAATGGAGGTGTGGAAGTCATAGAATGGAGGAGTGTGAAGTCAGAATGGAGGTGTGTGAAGTCATAGAATGGAGGTGTGTGAAGTCATAATGTAGGTGTGTGAAGTCACAGAATTGAGGTGTGTGAAGTCACAGAATGGAGGTGTGTAAAGTCATAGAATGGAGGTGTGTGAAGTCATAGAATGGAGGTGTGTGAAGTCATAGAATGAATGTTTGTGAAGTAAGAATGAAGGTGTGTTAAGTCATAAAATGGAGATGTGTGAAGGCACAGAATTGAGGTGTGTGAAGTCATAGAATGGAGCTGTGTGAAGTCAGAATGGAGGTGTGTGAAGTCATAGAATGGAGGTGAGTGAACTCACAATGGAGATGTGTGAAGTCAAAAAATGGAGGTGTGTGAAGTCAAAGAATGGAATTGTGTGAAGTCATAGAATGGAGGTGTGTGAAGTCATAGAATGGAGGTGTGTGAAGTCATAGAATGGAGGTGTGTGAAGTCACAGAATGGATGTTTGTGAAGTCAGAATGGAGGTGTGTGAAGTCAAAATGGAGGTTTGTGAAGTCATAGAATGGAGGTGTGTGAAGTCATAGAATGGAGGTGTGTGAAGTCATAGAATGGAGGTGTGTGAAGTCACAGAATTGATGTTTGTGAATTCAGAATGGAGGTGTGTGAACTCACAATGGAGGTGTGTGATGTCAAAGAATGGAGGTGTGTGGAGTCACAGAATTGATGTTTGTGATGTCAGAATGGAGGTGTGTGAAGTCAGAATGGAGGTGTGTGAAGTCATAGAATGGAGGTGTGTGAAGTCACAATGCACGTGTGTGAACTCATAGAATGGAGCTGTGTGAAGTCACAATGGAGGTGTGTGAAGTCATAAAACGGAGGTGTGTGAAGTCACAGAATAGAGGTGTGTGAAGTCATAGAATGGAGCTGTGTGAAGTCAGATTGGAGTTGTGTGAAGTCACAGAATGGAGGTGTGTGAACTCAGAATGGAGGTGTGTGAAGTCACAGAATGAATGTGTGTGAAGTCATAGAATGGAGGTGTGTGAAGTCATAGAATGGATGTGTGAAGTCATAATGGAGGTGTGTGAAGTCACAGAATTGAGGTGTGTGAAGTCACAGAATGTATGTTTGTGAAGTCATAGAATGGAGGTGTGTGAAGTCATAGAATGGAGGTGTGTGAAGTCATAGAATGGATGTTTGTGAAGTAAGAATGAAAGAGTGTTAAGTCATAGAATGGAGGTGTGTGAAGGCACAGAATGGAGGTGTGTGAAGTCATAGAATGGAGCTGTTTGAAGTCAGAATGGAGGTGTGTGAAGTCACAGAATGGAGGTGTGTGAACTCAGAATGGTGGTGTGTGAAGTCACAGAATGGAGGTGTGTTAAGTCACAGAACGGAGGTGTTTGAACTCAGAATGGAGGTGTGTGAAATCACAGAATGGAGGTGTGTGAAGTCATAGAATTGAGGTGTGTGAAATCATAGAATGGAGGTGTGGGAAGGCATAGAGTGGAGCTGTGTGAAGTCAGATTAGTGGTGTGCGAAGTCAGAGAATGGAGGTGTGTGAAGTCATTGAATGGAGCGGGGTGAAGTCAGAATGGAGGTGTGTGAAGTCCCAGAATTGAGGTGTGTGAACTCAGAACGGAGGTGTGTGAAATCACAGAATCTAGGTGTGTGAAGTCATAGAATGGAGGTGTGTGAAGTCATAGAATGGAGGTGTGTGACGTCATGGAATGGAGGTGTGTGAAGTCACAGAATGGAGGTGTGTGAATTCAGATTGGAGTTGTGTGAAGTCATAGAATGGAGGGGTGTGAAGTCAGAAGGGAGGTGTGCGAAATCATAGAATGGAGGTGTGTGAAGTCAGAATGGAGGTGTGTGAACTCATAGAATGGAGGTGTGTGAAGTCACAATGGAGGTTTGTGAAATCATAGAATGGAGGTGTGTGAAGTCACAGTATGGAGGTGTGGGAAGTCATAGAATGAAGCTGTGTGAAGTGAGAATTGAGGTGTGTGAAGTCACAGATGGACGTGTGTGAACTCAGAATGGAGGTGTATGAAGTCACAGAATGGAGGTGTGAAGTCATAGAATAGAGGTGTGAAGTCAAAGAATGCAGGTGTGTGAAGTCATAATTGAGGTGTGTGAAGTCACAGAATGGAGGTGTGTGAAGGCACAGAATGGAGGTGTGTGAAGTCATAGAATGGAGCTGTGTGAAGTCATAATGGAGGTGTGTGAAGTCAAAGAATGGGGGTGTGTGAACTCACAATGGAGGTGTGTGAAGTCAAAGAATGGAGGTGTGTGAAGTCATAGAAAGGAATCGTGTGAAGTCATAGAATGGAGGTGTGTGAAGTCAGAATGGAGGTGTGTGAAGTCATAGAATGGAGGTGTGTGAAGTCAGAATGGAGGTGTGTGAACTCATAGAATGGTGGTGTGTAAAGTCACAATGGAGGTATGTGAAGTCATAGAATGGTGGTGTGTGAAGTCACAGAATGGAGGTGTGGAAGTCATAGAATGGAGGAGTGTGAAGTCAGAATGGAGGTGTGTGAAGTCATAGAATGGAGGTGTGTGAAGTCATAATGTAGGTGTGTGAAGTCATAGAATGGAGGTGTGTGAAGTCACAGAATTGATGTTTGTGAAGTCAGAATGGAGGTGTGTGAAGTCAGAATGGAGGTTTGTGAAGTCATAGAATGGAGGTGTGTGAAGTCATAGAATGGAGGTGTGTGAAGTCATAGAATGGAGGTGTGTGAAGTCACAGAATTGATGTTTGTGAATTCAGAATGGAGGTGTGTGAACTCACAATGGAGGTGTGTGAAGTCAAAGAATGCAGGTGTGTGGAGTCACAGAATTGATGTTTTTGAAGTCAGAATGGAGGTGTGTGAAGTCAGAATGGAGGTGTGTGAAGTCATAGAATGGAGGTGTGTGAAGTCACAATGCACGTGTGTGAACTCATAGAATGGAGCTGTGTGAAGTCACAATGGAGGTGTGTGAAGTCATAGAATGGAGGTGTGTGAAGTCACAGAATAGAGGTTTGTGAAGTCATAGAATGGAGCTGTGTGAAGTCAGATTGGAGTTGTGTGAAGTCACAGAATGGAGGTGTGTGAACTCAGAATGGAGGTGTGTGAAGTCACAGAATGAAGGTGTGTGAAGTCATAGAATGGAGGTGTGTGAAGTCATAGAATGGATGTGTGAAGTCATAATGGAGGTGTGTGAAGTCACAGAATTGAGGTGTGTGAAGTCACAGAATGGATGTTTGTGAAGTCATAGAATGGAGGTGTGTGAAGTCATAGGATGGATGTTTGTGAAGTAAGAATGAAGGTGTGTTAAGTCATAGAATGGAGGTGTGTGAAGGCACAGAATGGAGGTGTGTGAAGTCATAGAATGGAGCTGTTTGAAATCAGAATGGAGGTGTGTGAAGTCACAGAATGGAGGTGTGTGAACTCAGAATGGTGGTGTGTGAAGTCACAATGGAGGTGTGTTAAGTCACAGAACGGAGGTGTTTGAACTCAGAATGGAGGTGTGTGAAATCACAGAATGAAGGTGTGTGAAGTCATAGAATTGAGGTGTGTGAAATCATAGAATGGAGGTGTGGGAAGGCATAGAGTGGAGCTGTGTGAAGTCAGATTAGAGGTGTGCGAAGTCACAGAATGGAGGTGTGTGAAGTCATTGAATGGAGCTGGGTGAAGTCAGAATGGAGGTGTGTGAAGTCCCAGAATTGAGGTGTGTGAACTCAGAACGGAGGTGTGTGAAGTCACAGAATCTAGGTGTGTGAAGTCATAGAATGGAGGTGTGTGAAGTCATAGAATGGAGGTGTGTGAAGTCATAATGGAGGTGTGTGAAGTCACAGAATTGAGGTGTGTGAAGTCACAGAATGGAGGTGTGTGAAGTCATAGAATGGAGGTGTGTGAAGTCAGAACAGAGGTGTGTGAAATCATAGAATGTAGGTGTGTGAAGTCAAAGAATGGTGGTGTGTGAAGTCATCGAATGGAGGTGTGTGAAGTCATGGAATGGAGGTGTGTGAAGTCACAGAATGGAGGTGTGTGAAGTCAGAATGGAGTTGTGTGAAGTCATAGAATGGAGGGGTGTGAAGTCAGAAGGGAGGTGTGTGAAGTCATAGAATGGAGGTGTGTGAAGTCAGAATGGAGGTGTGTGAACTCATAGAATGGAGGTGTGTGAAGTCACAATGGAGGTGTGTGAAATCATAGAATGGAGGTGTGTGAAGTCACAGTATGGAGGTGTGGGAAGTCATGGAATGAAGCTGTGTGAAGTGAGAATTGAGGTGTGTGAAGTCACAGAATGGACGTGTGTGAACTCAGAATGGAGGTGTATGAAGTCACAGAATGGAGGTGTGAAGTCATAGAATGGAGGTGTGTGAAGTCATAGACTGCAGGTGTGTGAAGTCATAAGGGAGGTGTGTGAAGTCACAGAATGGAGGTGTGTGAAGGCACAGAATGGAGGTGTGTGAAGTCATAGAATGGAGCTGTGTGAAGTCATAATGGAGGTGTGTGAAGTCAAAGAATGGAGGTGTGTGAACTCACAATGGAGGTGTGTGAAGTCAAAGAATGGAGGTGTGTGAAGTCATAGAAAGGAATTTTGTGAAGTCATAGAATGGAGGTGTGTGAAGCCAGAATTGAGGTGTGTGAAGTCAGAGAATTGAGGTGTGTGAACTCTGAATGGAGGTGTGTGAAGACACAGAATGGAGGTTTGTGAAGTCATAGAATGGAGGTGTGTGAAGTCATAGAATGGATGTTCCTGAAGTAGAATGAATGTGTCTGAAGTCACAGAATGGAGGTGTGTGAAGTCAAAATGGAGGTGTGCGAACTCATAAAATGGAGATGTGTGAAGTCATGGAATGGATGTGTGTGAAGTCCAAAAATGGAGGTGTGTGAAGTCAAACAATGGTGGTGTGTGAAGTCACAAAATGGAGGTGTGTGAAGGCATCGAATGGAGGTGTGTGAAGTCATGGAATGGAGGTGTGTGAAGTAACAGAATGGAGGTGTGTGAAGTCAGAATGGACTTGTGTGAAGTCATAGCATGGAGGTGTGTGAAGTCAGAATAGAGGTGTGTGAAGTCCTAGAATGGAGGTGTGTGAAGTCATAGAATGGAGGTGTGTGAAGTCATAGAATGAATGTTTGTGAAGTAAGAATGAAGGTGTGTTAAGTCATAAAATGGAGATGTGTGAGGGCACAGAATGGAGGTTTGCGAAGTCATAGAATGGAGCTGTGTGAAGTCAGAATGGAGGTGTGTGAAGTCATAGAATGGAGGTGTGTGAACTCACAATGGAGATGTGTGAAGTCAAAAAATGGAGGTGTGTGAAGTCAAAGAATGGAATTGTGTGAAGTCATAGAATGGAGGTGTGTGAAGGCATAGAATGGAGGTGTGTGAAGTCATAGAATGGAGGTGTGTGAAGTCACAGAATTGATGTTTGTGAAGTCAGAATGGAGGTGTGTGAAATCAGAATGGAGGTTTGTGAAGTCATAGAATGGAGGTGTGTGAAGTCATAGAATGGAGGTGTGTGAAGTCATAGAATGGAGGTGTGTGAAGTCACAGAATTGATGTTTGTGAATTCAGAATGGAGGTGTGTGAACTCACAATGGAGGTGTGTGAAGTCAAAGAATGGAGGTGTGTGGAGTCACACAATTGATGTTTGTGAAGTCAGAATGGAGGTGTGTGAAGTCAGAATGCAGGTGTGTGAAGTCATAATGGAGGTGTGTGAGGTCACAGAATGGAGGTGTGTGAAGGCACAGAATGGAGGTGTGTGAAGTCACAGAATGGAGCTGTGTGAAGTCATAATGGAGGTGTGTGAAGTCATAGAATGGAGGTCTGTGAACTCACAATGGAGGTGTGTGAAGTCAAAGAATGGAGGTGTGTGAAGTCATAGAAAGGAATTGTGTGAAGTCATAGAATGGAGGTGTGTGAAGCCAGAATTGAGGTGTGTGAAGTCAGAGAATTGAGGTGTGTGAACTCAGAATGGAGGTGTGTGAAGACACAGAATGGAGGTTTGTGAAGTCATAGAATGGAGGTGTGTGAAGTCATAGAATGGATGTTCCTGAAGTAGAATGAAGGTGTGTGAAGTCACAGAATGGAGGTGTGTGAAGTCAAAATAGAGGTGTGCGAACTCATAAAATGGAGATGTGTGAAGTCATGGAATGGAGGTGTGTGAAGTCCAAAAATGGAGGTGTGTGAAGTCAAACAATGGTGGTGTGTGAAGTCACAAAATGGAGGTGTGTGAAGGCATCGAATGGAGGTGTGTGAAGTCATGGAATGGAGGTGTGTGAAGTCACAGAATGGAGGTGTGTGAAGTCAGAATGGAGTTGTGTGAAGTCATAGAATGGAGGTGTGTGAAGTCAGAATGGAGGTGTGTGAAGTCATAGAATGGAGGTGTGTGAAGTCAGAATGGAGGTGTGTGAACTCATAGAATGGTGGTGTGTAAAGTCACAATGGAGGTATGTGAAGTCATAGAATGGTGGTGTGTGAAGTCACAGAATGGAGGTGTGGAAGTCATAGAATGGAGGAGTGTGAAGTCAGAATGGAGGTGTGTGAAGTCATAGAATGGAGGTGTGTGAAGTCATAATGTAGGTGTGTGAAGTCACAGAATTGAGGTGTGTGAAGTCACAGAATGGAGGTGTGTAAAGTCATAGAATGGAGGTGTGTGAAGTCATAGAATGGAGGTGTGTGAAGTCATAGAATGAATGTTTGTGAAGTAAGAATGAAGGTGTGTTAAGTCATAAAATGGAGATGTGTGAAGGCACAGAATGGAGGTGTGTGAAGTCATAGAATGGAGCTGTGTGAAGTCAGAATGGAGGTGTGTGAAGTCATAGAATGGATGTGTGAAGTCATAATGGAGGTTTGTGAAGTCACAGAATTGAGGTGTGTGAAGTCACAGAATGGATGTTTGTGAAGTCATAGAATGGAGGTGTGTGAAGTCATAGAATGGATGTTTGTGAAGTAAGAATGAAGGTGTGTTAAGTCATAGAATGGAGGTGTGTGAAGGCACAGAATGGAGGTGTGTGAAGTCATAGAATGGAGCTGTTTGAAATCAGAATGGAGGTGTGTGAAGTCACAGAATGGAGGTGTGTGAACTCAGAATGGTGGTGTGTGAAGTCACAATGGAGGTGTGTTAAGTCACAGAACGGAGGTGTTTGAACTCAGAATGGAGGTGTGTGAAATCACAGAATGGAGGTGTGTGAAGTCATAGAATTGAGGTGTGTGAAATCATAGAATGGAGGTGTGGGAAGGCATAGAGTGGAGCTGTGTGAAGTCAGATTAGAGGTGTGCGAAGTCACAGAATGGAGGTGTGTGAAGTCATTGAATGGAGCTGGGTGAAGTCAGAATGGAGGTGTGTGAAGTCCCAGAATTGAGGTGTGTGAACTCAGAACGGAGGTGTGTGAAGTCACAGAATCTAGGTGTGTGAAGTCATAGAATGGAGGTGTGTGAAGTCATAGAATGGAGGTGTGTGAAGTCATAATGGAGGTGTGTGAAGTCACAGAATTGAGGTGTGTGAAGTCACAGAATGGAGGTGTGTGAAGTCATAGAATGGAGGTGTGTGAAGTCAGAACGGAGGTGTGTGAAATCATAGAATGTAGGTGTGTGAAGTCAAAGAATGGTGGTGTGTGAAGTCATCGAATGGAGGTGTGTGAAGTCATGGAATGGAGGTGTGTGAAGTCACAGAATGGAGGTGTGTGAAGTCAGAATGGAGTTGTGTGAAGTCATAGAATGGAGGGGTGTGAAGTCAGAAGGGAGGTGTGTGAAGTCATAGAATGGAGGTGTGTGAAGTCAGAATGGAGGTGTGTGAACTCATAGAATGGAGGTGTGTGAAGTCACAATGGAGGTGTGTGAAATCATAGAATGGAGGTGTGTGAAGTCACAGTATGGAGGTGTGGGAAGTCATGGAATGAAGCTGTGTGAAGTGAGAATTGAGGTGTGTGAAGTCACAGAATGGACGTGTGTGAACTCAGAATGGAGGTGTATGAAGTCACAGAATGGAGGTGTGAAGTCATAGAATGGAGGTGTGTGAAGTCATAGACTGCAGGTGTGTGAAGTCATAAGGGAGGTGTGTGAAGTCACAGAATGGAGGTGTGTGAAGGCACAGAATGGAGGTGTGTGAAGTCATAGAATGGAGCTGTGTGAAGTCATAATGGAGGTGTGTGAAGTCAAAGAATGGAGGTGTGTGAACTCACAATGGAGGTGTGTGAAGTCAAAGAATGGAGGTGTGTGAAGTCATAGAAAGGAATTGTGTGAAGTCATAGAATGGAGGTGTGTGAAGCCAGAATTGAGGTGTGTGAAGTCAGAGAATTGAGGTGTGTGAACTCTGAATGGAGGTGTGTGAAGACACAGAATGGAGGTTTGTGAAGTCATAGAATGGAGGTGTGTGAAGTCATAGAATGGATGTTCCTGAAGTAGAATGAATGTGTGTGAAGTCACAGAATGGAGGTGTGTGAAGTCAAAATGGAGGTGTGCGAACTCATAAAATGGAGATGTGTGAAGTCATGGAATGGAGGTGTGTGAAGTCCAAAAATGGAGGTGTGTGAAGTCAAACAATGGTGGTGTGTGAAGTCACAAAATGGAGGTGTGTGAAGGCATCGAATGGAGGTGTGTGAAGTCATGGAATGGAGGTGTGTGAAGTAACAGAATGGAGGTGTGTGAAGTCAGAATGGACTTGTGTGAAGTCATAGCATGGAGGTGTGTGAAGTCAGAATAGAGGTGTGTGAAGTCCTAGAATGGAGGTGTGTGAAGTCATAGAATGGAGGTGTGTGAAGTCATAGAATGAATGTTTGTGAAGTAAGAATGAAGGTGTGTTAAGTCATAAAATGGAGATGTGTGAGGGCACAGAATGGAGGTTTGCGAAGTCATAGAATGGAGCTGTGTGAAGTCAGAATGGAGGTGTGTGAAGTCATAGAATGGAGGTGTGTGAACTCACAATGGAGATGTGTGAAGTCAAAAAATGGAGGTGTGTGAAGTCAAAGAATGGAATTGTGTGAAGTCATAGAATGGAGGTGTGTGAAGGCATAGAATGGAGGTGTGTGAAGTCATAGAATGGAGGTGTGTGAAGTCACAGAATTGATGTTTGTGAAGTCAGAATGGAGGTGTGTGAAGTCAGAATGGAGGTTTGTGAAGTCATAGAATGGAGGTGTGTGAAGTCATAGAATGGAGGTGTGTGAAGTCATAGAATGGAGGTGTGTGAAGTCACAGAATTGATGTTTGTGAATTCAGAATGGAGGTGTGTGAACTCACAATGGAGGTGTGTGAAGTCAAAGAATGGAGGTGTGTGGAGTCACACAATTGATGTTTGTGAAGTCAGAATGGAGGTGTGTGAAGTCAGAATGCAGGTGTGTGAAGTCATAATGGAGGTGTGTGAGGTCACAGAATGGAGGTGTGTGAAGGCACAGAATGGAGGTGTGTGAAGTCACAGAATGGAGCTGTGTGAAGTCATAATGGAGGTGTGTGAAGTCATAGAATGGAGGTCTGTGAACTCACAATGGAGGTGTGTGAAGTCAAAGAATGGAGGTGTGTGAAGTCATAGAAAGGAATTGTGTGAAGTCATAGAATGGAGGTGTGTGAAGCCAGAATTGAGGTGTGTGAAGTCAGAGAATTGAGGTGTGTGAACTCAGAATGGAGGTGTGTGAAGACACAGAATGGAGGTTTGTGAAGTCATAGAATGGAGGTGTGTGAAGTCATAGAATGGATGTTCCTGAAGTAGAATGAAGGTGTGTGAAGTCACAGAATGGAGGTGTGTGAAGTCAAAATAGAGGTGTGCGAACTCATAAAATGGAGATGTGTGAAGTCATGGAATGGAGGTGTGTGAAGTCCAAAAATGGAGGTGTGTGAAGTCAAACAATGGTGGTGTGTGAAGTCACAAAATGGAGGTGTGTGAAGGCATCGAATGGAGGTGTGTGAAGTCATGGAATGGAGGTGTGTGAAGTCACAGAATGGAGGTGTGTGAAGTCAGAATGGAGTTGTGTGAAGTCATAGAATGGAGGTGTGTGAAGTCAGAATGGAGGTGTGTGAAGTCATAGAATGGAGGTGTGTGAAGTCAGAATGGAGGTGTGTGAACTCATAGAATGGTGGTGTGTAAAGTCACAATGGAGGTATGTGAAGTCATAGAATGGTGGTGTGTGAAGTCACAGAATGGAGGTGTGGAAGTCATAGAATGGAGGAGTGTGAAGTCAGAATGGAGGTGTGTGAAGTCATAGAATGGAGGTGTGTGAAGTCATAATGTAGGTGTGTGAAGTCACAGAATTGAGGTGTGTGAAGTCACAGAATGGAGGTGTGTAAAGTCATAGAATGGAGGTGTGTGAAGTCATAGAATGGAGGTGTGTGAAGTCATAGAATGAATGTTTGTGAAGTAAGAATGAAGGTGTGTTAAGTCATAAAATGGAGATGTGTGAAGGCACAGAATGGAGGTGTGTGAAGTCATAGAATGGAGCTGTGTGAAGTCAGAATGGAGGTGTGTGAAGTCATAGAATGGAGGTGTGTGAACTCACAATGGAGATGTGTGAAGTCAAAAAATGGAGGTGTGTGAAGTCAAAGAATGGAATTGTGTGAAGTCATAGAATGGAGGTGTGTGAAGTCATAGAATGGAGGTGTGTGAAGTCATAGAATGGAGGTGTGTGAAGTCACAGAATGGATGTTTGTGAAGTCAGAATGGAGGTGTGTGAAGTCAAAATGGAGGTTTGTGAAGTCATAGAATGGAGGTGTGTGAAGTCATAGAATGGAGGTGTGTGAAGTCATAGAATGGAGGTGTGTGAAGTCACAGAATTGATGTTTGTGAATTCAGAATGGAGGTGTGTGAACTCACAGTGGAGGTGTGTGAAGTCAAAGAATGGAGGTGTGTGGAGTCACAGAATTGATGTTTGTGATGTCAGAATGGAGGTGTGTGAAGTCAGAATGGAGGTGTGTGAAGTCATAGAATGGAGGTGTGTGAAGTCACAATGCACGTGTGTGAACTCATAGAATGGAGCTGTGTGAAGTCACAATGGAGGTGTGTGAAGTCATAAAACGGAGGTGTGTGAAGTCACAGAATAGAAGTGTGTGAAGTCATAGAATGGAGCTGTGTGAAGTCAGATTGGAGTTGTGTGAAGTCACAGAATGGAGGTGTGTGAACTCAGAATGGAGGTGTGTGAAGTCACAGAATGAATGTGTGTGAAGTCATAGAATGGAGGTGTGTGAAGTCATAGAATGGATGTGTGAAGTCATAATGGAGGTGTGTGAAGTCACAGAATTGAGGTGTGTGAAGTCACAGAATGTATGTTGGTGAAGTCATAGAATGGAGGTGTGTGAAGTCATAGAATGGAGGTGTGTGAAGTCATAGAATGGATGTTTGTGAAGTAAGAATGAAGGTGTGTTAAGGCATAGAATGGAGGTTTGTGAAGGCACAGAATGGAGGTGTGTGAAGTCATAGAATGGAGCTGTGTGAAGTCAGAATGGAGGTGTGTGAAGTCACAGAATGGAGGTGTGTTAACTCAGAATGGTGGTGTGTGAAGTCACAGAATGGAGGTGTGTTAAGTCACAGAACGGAGGTGTTTGAACGCAGAATGGAGGTGTGTGAAATCACAGAATGGAGGTGTGTGAAGTCATAGAATTGAGGTGTGTGAAATCATAGAATGGAGGTGTGGGAAGGCATAGAGTGGAGCTGTGTGAAGTCAGATTAGTGGTGTGCGAAGTCAGAGAATGGAGGTGTGTGAAGTCATTGAATGGAGCTGGGTGAAGTCAGAATGGAGGTGTGTGAAGTCTCAGAATTGAGATGTGTGAACTCAGAACGGAGGTGTGTGAAATCACAGAATCTAGGTGTGTGAAGTCATAGAATGGAGGTGTGTGAAGTCATAGAATGGAGGTGTGTGACGTCATGGAATGGAGGTGTGTGAAGTCACAGAATGGAGGTGTGTGAATTCAGATTGGAGTTGTGTGAAGTCATAGAATGGAGGGGTGTGAAGTCAGAAGGGAGGTGTGCGAAATCATAGAATGGAGGTGTGTGAAGTCAGAATGGAGGTGTGTGAACTCATAGAATGGAGGTGTGTGAAGTCACAATGGAGGTTTGTGAAATCATAGAATGGAGGTGTGTGAAGTCACAGTATGGAGGTGTGGGAAGTCATAGAATGAAGCTGTGTGAAGTGAGAATTGAGGTGTGTGAAGTCACAGAATGGACGTGTGTGAACTCAGAATGGAGGTGTATGAAGTCACAGAATGGAGGTGTGAAGTCATAGAATAGAGGTGTGAAGTCAAAGAATGCAGGTGTGTGAAGTCATAATTGAGGTGTGTGAAGTCACAGAATGGAGGTGTGTGAAGGCACAGAATGGAGGTGTGTGAAGTCATAGAATGGAGCTGTGTGAAGTCATAATGGAGGTGTGTGAAGTCAAAGAATGGAGGTGTGTGAACTCACAATGGAGGTGTGTGAAGTCAAAGAATGGAGGTGTGTGAAGTCATAGAAAGGAATCGTGTGAAGTCATGGAATGGAGGTGTGTGAGGCCAGAATTGAGGTGTGTGAAGTCAGAGAATTGAGGTGTGTGAACTCAGAATGGAGGTGTGTGAAGACACAGAAAGGAGGTTTGTGAAGTCATAGAATGGAGGTGTGTGAAGTCATAGAATGGATGTTCCTGAAGTAGAATGAATGTGTGTGAAGTCACAGAATGGAGGTGTGTGAAGTCAAAATGGAGGTGTGCGAACTCATAAAAAGGAGATGTGTGAAGTCATGGAATGGAGGTGTGTGAAGTCCAAAAATGGAGGTGTGTGAAGTCAAACAATGGTGGTGTGTGAAGTCACAAAATGGAGGTGTGTGAAGGCATCGAATGGAGGTGTGTGAAGTCATGGAATGGAGGTGTGTGAAGTCACAGAATGGAGGTGTGTGAAGTCAGAATGGAGTTGTGTGAAGTCATAGCATGGAGGTGTGTGAAGTCAGAATGGAGGTGTGTGAACTCATAGAATGGTGGTGTGTGGAGTCACAATGGAGGTATATGAAGTCATAGAATGGTGGTGTGTGAAGTCACAGAATGGAGGTGTGGAATTCATAAAATGGAGGAGTGTGAAGTCATAGAATGGAGGTGTGTGAAGTCATAGAATGGAGGTGTGTGATCATAGAATGGATGTTTGTGAAGTGAGAATGAAGGTGTGTTAAGTCATAAAATGGAGATGTGTTAAGGCACAGAATGGAGGTGTGTGAAGTCATAGAATGGAGCTGTGTGAAGTCAAAATGGAGGTGTGTGAAGTCATAGAATGGAGGTGTGTGAACTCACAATGGAGATGTGTGAAGTCAAAAAATGGAGGTGTGTGAAGTCAAAGAATGGAAGTGTGTGAAGTCATAGAATGGAGGTGTGTGAAGTCATAGAATGGAGGTGTGTGAAGTCATAGAATGGAGGTGTGTGAAGTCACAGAATTGATGTTTGTGAAGTCAGAATGGAGGTGTGTGAAGGCAGAATGGAGGTTTGTGAAGTCATAGAATGGAGGTGTGTGAAGTCATAGAATGGAGGTGTGTGAAGTCATAGAATGGAGGTGTGTGAAGTCACAGAATTGATGTTTGTGAATTCAGAATGTAGGTGTGTGAACTCACAATGGAGGTGTGTGAAGTCTACGAATGGAGGTGTGTGAAGTCACAGAATGGATGTTTGTGGAGTCAGAATGGAGGTGTGTGAAGTCAGATTGGAGGTGTGTGAAGTCATAGAATGGAGGTGTGTGAAGTCAGAATGGAGGTGTGTGAACTCATAGAATGGAGCTGTGTGAAGTCACAATGGAGGTGTGTGAAGTCATAGAATGGAGGTGTGTGAAGTCACAGAATGGAGGTGTGTGAAGTCATAGAATGGAGCTGTGTGAAGTCAGATTGGAGTTGTGTGAAGTCACAGAATGGAGGTGTGTGAACTCAGTATGGAGGTGTGTGAAGTCACAGAATGAAGGTGTGTGAAGTCATAGAATGGAGGTGTGTGAAGTCATAGAATGGATGTGTGTGAAGTCATAATGGAGGTGTGTGAAGTCACAGAATTGAGGTGTGTGAAGTCACAGAATGGAGATTTGTGAAGTCATAGAATGGAGGTGTGTGAAGTCATAATGGAGGTGTGTGAAGTCACAGAATGGAGGTGTGTGAAGGCACAGAATGGAGGTGTGTGAAGTCATCGAATGGAGCTGTGTGAAGTCATAATGGAGGTGTGTGAAGTCATAGAATAGAGGTGTGTGAACTCACAATGGAGTTGTGTGAAGTCAAAGAATGGAGGTGTGTGAAGTCAGAGAATTGAGGTGTGTGAACTCAGAACGGAGGTGTGTGAAGTCACAGAGTCTAGGTGTGTGAAGTCATAGAATGGAGGTGTGTGAAGTCAAAGAATGGAGGTGTGTGAAGTCATAATGGAGGTGTGTGAAGTCACAGAATTGAGGTGTGTGAAGTCACAGAATGGAGGTGTGTGAAGTCATAGAATGGAGGTGTGTGAAGTCAGAACGGAGGTGTGTGAAATCATAGAATGGAGTTGTGTGAAGTCAAAGAATGGAGGTGTGTGAAGTCATCGAATGGAGGTGTGTGAAGTCATGGAATAGAGGTGTGTGAAGTCACAGAATGGAGGTGTGTGAAGTCAGAATGGAGTTGTGTGAATTCATAGAATGGAGGGGTGTGAAGTCAGAAGGGAGGTGTGTGAAGTCATAGAATGGAAGTGTGTAAAGTCAGAATGGAGGTGGGTGAACTCATAGAATGGAGGTGTGTGAAGGCACAATGGAGGTGTGTGAAATCATAGAATGGAGGTGTGGGAAGTCACAGTATGGAGGTGTGTGAAGTCATAGAATGAAGCTGTGTGAAGTGAGAATTGAGGTGTGTGAAGTCACAGAATGGAGGTGTGTGACCTGAGATTGGTGGTGTGTGAAGTCACAGAATGGAGGTGTGAAGTCATAGAATGGAGGTGTGTGAAGTCATAGAATGCAGGTGTGTGAAGTCATAATGGAGGTGTGTGAAGTCACAGAATGGAGGTGTGTGAAGGCACAGAATGGAGGTGTGTGAAGTCATAGAATGGAGCTGTGTGAAGTCATAATGGAGTTGTGTGAAGTCATAGAATGGAGGTGTTTGAACTCACAATGGAGGTGTGTGAAGTCAAAAAATGGAGGTGTGTGAAGTCATAGAAAGGAATTGTGTGAAGTCATAGAATGGAGCTGTGTGAAGCCAGAATTGAGGTGTGTGAAGTCAGAGAATTGAGGTGTGTGAACTCCGAATGGAGGTGTGTGAAGACACAGAATGGTGGTTTGTGAAATCATAGAATGGAGGTGTGTGAAGTCATAGAATGGATGTTCCTGAAGTAGAATGAAGGTGTGTGAAGTCACAGAATGGAGGTGTGTGAAGTCAAACAATGGTGGTGTGTGAAGTCACAAAATGGAGGTGTGTGAAGGCATCGAATGGAGGTGTGTGCAGTCATGGAATGGAGGTGTGTGAAGTCATAGAATGGAGGTGTGTGAAGTCAGAATGGAGTTGTGTGAAGTCATAGAATGGAGGTGTGTGAAGTCATAGAATGGAGGTGTGTGAAGTTAGAATGGAGGTGTGTGAACTCATAGAATGGAGCTGTGTGAAGTCACAATGGAGGTGTGCGAAGTCATAGAATGGAGGGGTGTGAAGTCAGAGAATTGAGGTGTGTGAAGTCATACAATGGAGCTGTGTGAAGTCAGATTGGAGTTGTGTGAAGTCACAGAATGGAGGTGTGTGAACTCAGAATGGAGGTGTGTGAAGTCACAGAATGAAGGTGTGTGAAGTCATAGAATGGAGGTGTGTGAAGTCATAGAATGGATGTGTGTGAAGTCATAATGGATGTGTGTGAAGTCACAGAATTGAGGTGTGTGAAGTCACAGAATGGCGGTTTGCGAAGTCATAGAATGGAGGTGTGTGAAGTCATAGAATGGAGGTGTGTGAAGTCATAGAATGGATGTTTGTGAAGTAAGAATGAAGGTGTGTGAAGTCATAGAATGGAGGTATGTGAAGGCACAGAGTTGAGATGTGTGAAGTCATAGAATGGAGCTTTTTGAAGTCAGAATGGAGGTGTGTGAAATCACAGAATGGAGGTGTGTGAACTCAGAATGATGGTGTGTGAAGTCACAGAATGGAGGTGTGTTAAGTCACAGAACAGAGGTGTTTGAACTCAGAATGGACGTGTGTGAAATCACAGAATGCAGGTGTGTGAAGTCATAGAATGGAGGTGTGTGAAATCATAGAATGGAGGTGTGGGAAGGCATAGAGTGGAGCTTTGTGAAGTCAGATTGGAGGTGTGCGAAGTCACAGAATGGAGGTGTGTGAAGTTATTGAATGGAGCTGGGTGAAGTCAGAATGGAGGTGTGTGAAGTCCCAGAATTGAGGTGTGTGAACTCAGAACGGAGGTGTGTGAAGTCACAGAATCTAGGTGTGTGAAGTCAGAACGGAGGTGTGTGAAATCATAGAATGGAGGTGTGTGAAGTCAAAGAATGGAGGTGTGTGAAGTCATCGAATGGAGGTGTGTGAAGTCATGGAATGGAGGTGTGTGAAGTCACAGAATGGAGGTGTGTGAAGTCAGAATGGAGTTGTGTGAAGTCATAGAATGGAGGGGTGTGAAGTCAGAAGGGAGGTGTGTGAAGTCATAGAATGGAAGTGTGTGAAGTCAGAATGGAGGTGTGTGAACTCATAGAATGGAGGTGTGTGAAGTCACAATGGAGGTGTGTGAAATCATAGAATGGAGGTGTGTGAAGTCATAGAATGGAGCTGTTTGAAGTCAGAATGGAGGTGTGTGAAGTCACAGAATGGAGGTGTGTGAACTCAGAATGGTGGTGTGTGAAGTCAAAGAATGGAGGTGTGTTAAGTCACAGAACGGAGGTGTTTGAACTCAGAATGGAGGTGTGTGAAATCACAGAATGGAGGTGTGTGAAGTCATAGAATGGAGGTGTGTGAAATCATAGAATGGACGTGTGGGAAGGCATATCGTGGAGCGATGTGAAGTCTGATTGGAGGTGTGCGAAGTCACAGAATGGAGGTGGGTGAAGTCATTGAAAGGAGCTGGGTGAAGTCAGAATGGAGGTGTGTGAAGTCACAGAATTGAGGTGTGTGAACTCAGAACGGAGGTGTGTGAAGTCACAGAATCTAGGTGTGTGAAGTCATAGAATGGAGGTGTGTGAAGTCATAGAATCGAGGTGTGTGAAGTCATAGAATGGAGATGTGTGAAGTCATAATGGAGGTGTGTGAAGTCACAGAATTGAGGTGTGTGAAGTCACAGAATGGAGGTGTGTGAAGTCATAGAATGGAGGTGTGTGAAGTCAGAACGGAGGTGTGTGAAATCATAGAATGGAGGTGTGTGAAGTCAAAGAATGGAGGTGTGTGAAGTCATCGAATGGAGGTGTGTGAAGTCATGGAATGGAGGTGTGTGAAGTCACAGAATGGAGGTGTGTGAAGTCAGAATGGAGTTGTGTGAAGTCATAGAATAGAGGGGTGTGAAGTCAGAAGGGAGCTGTGTGAAGTCATAGAATGGAGGTGTGTGAAGTCAGAATAGAGGTGTGTGAAGTCACAGAATGGAGGTGTGAAGTGATAGAATGGAGGTGTGTGAAGTCAAAGAATGGAGGTGTGTGAACTCAGAATTGAGGTGTGTGAAGTCACAGAATGGAGGTGTGAATTCATAGAATGGAGGTGTGTGATCATAGAATGGATGTTTGTGAAGTAAGAATGAAGGTGTGTTAAGTCATAGAATGGAGGTGTGTGAAGGCACAGAATGGAGGTGTGTGAAGTCATAGAATGGAGCTGTGTGAAGTCATAATGGAGGTGTGTGAAGTCATAGAATGGAGGTGTGTGAACTCACAATGGAGGTGTGTGAAGTCAAAGAATGGAGGTGTGTGAAGTCACAGAATGGAGGTGTGTGAAGTCAAACAATTCTGGTGTGTGAAGTCACAGAATGGAGGTGTGTGAGGTCACAGAATGGAGGTGTGTGAAGTCATAGAATGGAGGTGTGTGAAGTCACAGAATGGAGATGTGTGAAGTCACAGAATGGCGGTGTTTGAAGTCACAGATTGGAGGTGTGTGAAGTCACAGAATGGAGGTGTGTGAACTCACAATGGAGGTGTGTGAAGTCCCAGAATGTAGGTGTGTGAAGTCAAACAATAAAGGTGTGTGAAGTCACAGAATGGAGGTCTGTGAAGTCATAGAATGGAGGTGTGTTAAGTCACAGAATGGAGGTTTGTGAACTCAGAACTCAGAATGGAGGTGTGTGAATTCACAGAACGGAATTTGTGAAGTCATAGAATGGAAGTGCGTGAAGTCATAGAATGAATGTGTCTGAATTAAGAATGGAGGTGTGTGAAGTCATAGAATGGAGGGTGTGTGAAGTCAAAATGGAGGTGTGTGGAACTCACTAGAATGGAGGTGTGAGATCTCATAGAATGGAGGTGTGTGAAGTCAAAGAATGGAGGTGTGTGAAGTCAACAATAAAGGTGTGTGAAGTCACAGAATGGAGGTGTGTGAAATCACAGAATGGAGGTGTGGGAAGTCAAAAAGGTGGTGTGTAGAGTCACAAATGGAGGTGTGTGTCGAACTCATAGAATGGAGGTGTGTGAAGTCAAAGAATGGAGGTGTGTGGAAGTCATCGAATGGAGGTGTGTGAAATCATGGAATGGAGGTGTGTGAAGTCACAGAATGGAGGAGTGTGTGAATTCAGAATGGAGTTGTGTGAAGTCAAGGAACGGAGGTGTGTGAAGTCAGAATGGAGGGTGTGTGAAGTCACAGAATGGAGGTGTGTGAAGTCAGAATGGAGTTGTGTGAAGTCATAGAATGGAGGGGTGTGAAATCAGAATGGAGTTGTGTGAAGTCATAGAATGGAGGGGTGTGGAAGTCAGAAGGGAGGTGTGTGAAGTCATAGAATGGAGGTGTGTGAAGTCATAATGGAGGTGTGTGAAATCATAGAATGGAGGTGTGTGAAGTCACAGTATGGAGGTGTGTGAAGTCATAAAATGAAGCTGTGTGAAGTCAGATTGGAGTTGTGTGAAGTCACAAAATGGAGGTGTGTGAACTCAGAATGGAGGTGTGTGAAGTCACAGAATGAAGGTGTTTGAAGTCATAGAATGGATGTGTGTGAAGTCATATTGGAGGTGTGTGAAGTCACAGAATTGAGGTGTGTGAAGTCACAGAATGGAGGTTGTGAAGTCATAGAATGGGAGGTGTGTGAAGTCATAGAATGGAGGTGTGTGAAGTCATAGAATGGATGTTTGTGAAGTAAGAATAAAAGGTGTGTTAAGTCATAGAATGGAGGTGTGTGAAGGCACAGAATGGAGGTGTGTGAAGTCATAGAGTGGAGCTGTTTGAAGTCAGAATGGAGGTGTGTGAAGTCACAAAATGGAGGTGTGTGAACTCAGAAATGGTGGTGTGTGAAGACACAGAATGGAGGTGTGTTAAGTCACAGAACAGAGGTGTTTGAACTCAGAATGGAGGTGTGTGAAGTCATAATGGAGGTGTGTGAAGTCACAGAATTGAGGTGTGTGAAGTCACAGAATGGAGGTGTGTGAAGTCATAGCATGGAGGTGTGTGAAGTCAGAACGGAGGTGTGTGAAATCATTAATGGAGGTGTGTGAAGTCAAAGAATGGAGGTGTGTGAAGTCATCTAATGGAGGTGTGAGAAGTCATGGAATGGAGGTGTGTGAAGTCACAGAATGGAGGTGTGTGAAGGTCAGAATGGAGTTGTGTGAAGTCATAGAATGGAGGGGTGTGAAGTCAGAAGGGAGGTGTGTGAAGTCATAGAATGGAGGTGTGTGAAGTCAGAATGGAGGTGTGTGAACTCATAGAATGGAGGTGTGTGGAAGTCACAATGGAGGTGTGTGAAATCATAGAATGGAAGTGTGTGAAGTCACAGTATGGAGTTGTGTGAAGTCATAGAATGAAGCTGTGTGAAGTGAGAATTGAGGTGTGTGAAGTCACAGAATGGAGGTGTGTGAACTCAGAATGGAGGTGTGTGAAGTCATAGAATGGAGGTGTGTGAAGTCATAGAATAGAGGTGTGTGAAGTCATAATGGAGGTGTGTGAAGTCACGGAATTGAGGTGTGTGAAGTCACTGAATGGAGGTTTGTGAAGTCATAGAATGGAGGTGTATGAACTCATAGAATGGAGTGCGTGAAGCCAAATGAGGGTGTGTGAAGTCATAGAATGGGGGTGTGTGAAGTCAAATTGGAGGTGTGTGAAATCACAGAATGGAGGTGTGTCAACTCAGAAATGAGGAGTGTGAAGTCATAGAATGGAAGTGCGTGAAGTCATAGAATGGATGTTTCTGAAGTAAGAATGAAGGTATGTGAAGTCATAGAATGGAGGTGTGTGAAGTCAAAATGGAGGTGTGTGAACTCATAGAATGGAGTGTGTGAAGTCAGAATGGGGGTGTGTGAAGTTCATAGAATGGGGGTGTGTGATGTCAAAGAATGGAGGTGTGTGAAGTCATCGAATGGAGGTGTGTGAAGTCATGGAATGGAGGTGTGTGAAGTCATAGAATGGATGTTTCTGAAGTAGAATGAAGGTGTGTGAAGTCATAGAATGGAGGTGTGTGAAGTCAGAAGGGATGTGTGTGAAGTCATAGATTGGAGGTGTGTGAAGTCAGAATGGAGGTGTGTGAACTCATAGAATGGAGGTGTGTGAAGTCACAATGGAGGTGTGTGAAGTCATAGAATGGAGGTGTGTGAAGTCACAGAATGGAGGTGTGGTGAAGTCAAAGAATGGAGCTATGTGAAGTCAGATTGGAGGTGTGTGAAGTCACAGAATGGAGGTGTGTGAACTCAGAATGGAGGTGTGTGAAGTCACAGAATGGAGGTGGTGTGAAGTCATAGAATGAATGTGTGTGAAGTCATAATGGAGGTGTGTGAAGTCACAGAATTGAGGTGTGTGAAGTCATAGAATGGATGTTTCTTAAGTAAGAATGAAGGTTTGTTAAGTCATAGAATGGAGGTGTGCGAAGGCACAAATGGAGGTGTGTGAACTCATAGAATGTAGCTAGGGGAAGTCAGAATGGAGGTGTGTGACGTCACAGAATGGAGGTGTGTGAACTCAGAATGGAGGTGTGTGAAGTCACAGAATGGAGGTGTGTTAAGTCACAGAACGGAGGTGTTTGAACTCAGAATGGAGGTGTGTGAAGTCACAGAATGGAGGTGTGTGAAGTCATAGAATGGAGGTGTGTGAAATCATAGAGTGGAGGTGTGGGAAGTCAGAGAATGGAGCTGTGTGAAGTCAGAATGGAGGTGTGCGAAGTCACAGAATGGAGGTTTGTGAAGTCATAGAATGGAGGTGTGTGAAGTCATAGAATGGATGTGTGTGAAGTCATAATGGAGGTGTGTGAAGTCACAGAATGGAGGTGTGTGAAGTCAAAATAGAGGTGTGCGAACTCATAAAATGGAGATGTGTGAAGTCATGGAATGGAGGTGTGTGAAGTCCAAAAATGGAGGTGTGTGAAGTCAAACAATGGTGGTGTGTGAAGTCACAAAATGGAGGTGTGTGAAGGCATCGAATGGAGGTGTGTGAAGTCATGGAATGGAGGTGTGTGAAGTCACAGAATGGAGGTGTGTGAAGTCAGAATGGAGTTGTGTGAAGTCATAGAATGGAGGTGTGTGAAGTCAGAATGGAGGTGTGTGAAGTCATAGAATGGAGGTGTGTGAAGTCAGAATGGAGGTGTGTGAACTCATAGAATGGTGGTGTGTAAAGTCACAATGGAGGTATGTGAAGTCATAGAATGGTGGTGTGTGAAGTCACAGAATGGAGGTGTGGAAGTCATAGAATGGAGGAGTGTGAAGTCAGAATGGAGGTGTGTGAAGTCATAGAATGGAGGTGTGTGAAGTCATAATGTAGGTGTGTGAAGTCACAGAATTGAGGTGTGTGAAGTCACAGAATGGAGGTGTGTAAAGTCATAGAATGGAGGTGTGTGAAGTCATAGAATGGAGGTGTGTGAAGTCATAGAATGAATGTTTGTGAAGTAAGAATGAAGGTGTGTTAAGTCATAAAATGGAGATGTGTGAAGGCACAGAATGGAGGTGTGTGAAGTCATAGAATGGAGCTGTGTGAAGTCAGAATGGAGGTGTGTGAAGTCATAGAATGGATGTGTGAAGTCATAATGGAGGTTTGTGAAGTCACAGAATTGAGGTGTGTGAAGTCACAGAATGGATGTTTGTGAAGTCATAGAATGGAGGTGTGTGAAGTCATAGAATGGATGTTTGTGAAGTAAGAATGAAGGTGTGTTAAGTCATAGAATGGAGGTGTGTGAAGGCACAGAATGGAGGTGTGTGAAGTCATAGAATGGAGCTGTTTGAAATCAGAATGGAGGTGTGTGAAGTCACAGAATGGAGGTGTGTGAACTCAGAATGGTGGTGTGTGAAGTCACAATGGAGGTGTGTTAAGTCACAGAACGGAGGTGTTTGAACTCAGAATGGAGGTGTGTGAAATCACAGAATGGAGGTGTGTGAAGTCATAGAATTGAGGTGTGTGAAATCATAGAATGGAGGTGTGGGAAGGCATAGAGTGGAGCTGTGTGAAGTCAGATTAGAGGTGTGCGAAGTCACAGAATGGAGGTGTGTGAAGTCATTGAATGGAGCTGGGTGAAGTCAGAATGGAGGTGTGTGAAGTCCCAGAATTGAGGTGTGTGAACTCAGAACGGAGGTGTGTGAAGTCACAGAATCTAGGTGTGTGAAGTCATAGAATGGAGGTGTGTGAAGTCATAGAATGGAGGTGTGTGAAGTCATAATGGAGGTGTGTGAAGTCACAGAATTGAGGTGTGTGAAGTCACAGAATGGAGGTGTGTGAAGTCATAGAATGGAGGTGTGTGAAGTCAGAACGGAGGTGTGTGAAATCATAGAATGTAGGTGTGTGAAGTCAAAGAATGGTGGTGTGTGAAGTCATCGAATGGAGGTGTGTGAAGTCATGGAATGGAGGTGTGTGAAGTCACAGAATGGAGGTGTGTGAAGTCAGAATGGAGTTGTGTGAAGTCATAGAATGGAGGGGTGTGAAGTCAGAAGGGAGGTGTGTGAAGTCATAGAATGGAGGTGTGTGAAGTCAGAATGGAGGTGTGTGAACTCATAGAATGGAGGTGTGTGAAGTCACAATGGAGGTGTGTGAAATCATAGAATGGAGGTGTGTGAAGTCACAGTATGGAGGTGTGGGAAGTCATGGAATGAAGCTGTGTGAAGTGAGAATTGAGGTGTGTGAAGTCACAGAATGGACGTGTGTGAACTCAGAATGGAGGTGTATGAAGTCACAGAATGGAGGTGTGAAGTCATAGAATGGAGGTGTGTGAAGTCATAGACTGCAGGTGTGTGAAGTCATAAGGGAGGTGTGTGAAGTCACAGAATGGAGGTGTGTGAAGGCACAGAATGGAGGTGTGTGAAGTCATAGAATGGAGCTGTGTGAAGTCATAATGGAGGTGTGTGAAGTCAAAGAATGGAGGTGTGTGAACTCACAATGGAGGTGTGTGAAGTCAAAGAATGGAGGTGTGTGAAGTCATAGAAAGGAATTGTGTGAAGTCATAGAATGGAGGTGTGTGAAGCCAGAATTGAGGTGTGTGAAGTCAGAGAATTGAGGTGTGTGAACTCTGAATGGAGGTGTGTGAAGACACAGAATGGAGGTTTGTGAAGTCATAGAATGGAGGTGTGTGAAGTCATAGAATGGATGTTCCTGAAGTAGAATGAATGTGTGTGAAGTCACAGAATGGAGGTGTGTGAAGTCAAAATGGAGGTGTGCGAACTCATAAAATGGAGATGTGTGAAGTCATGGAATGGAGGTGTGTGAAGTCCAAAAATGGAGGTGTGTGAAGTCAAACAATGGTGGTGTGTGAAGTCACAAAATGGAGGTGTGTGAAGGCATCGAATGGAGGTGTGTGAAGTCATGGAATGGAGGTGTGTGAAGTAACAGAATGGAGGTGTGTGAAGTCAGAATGGACTTGTGTGAAGTCATAGCATGGAGGTGTGTGAAGTCAGAATAGAGGTGTGTGAAGTCCTAGAATGGAGGTGTGTGAAGTCATAGAATGGAGGTGTGTGAAGTCATAGAATGAATGTTTGTGAAGTAAGAATGAAGGTGTGTTAAGTCATAAAATGGAGATGTGTGAGGGCACAGAATGGAGGTTTGCGAAGTCATAGAATGGAGCTGTGTGAAGTCAGAATGGAGGTGTGTGAAGTCATAGAATGGAGGTGTGTGAACTCACAATGGAGATGTGTGAAGTCAAAAAATGGAGGTGTGTGAAGTCAAAGAATGGAATTGTGTGAAGTCATAGAATGGAGGTGTGTGAAGGCATAGAATGGAGGTGTGTGAAGTCATAGAATGGAGGTGTGTGAAGTCACAGAATTGATGTTTGTGAAGTCAGAATGGAGGTGTGTGAAGTCAGAATGGAGGTTTGTGAAGTCATAGAATGGAGGTGTGTGAAGTCATAGAATGGAGGTGTGTGAAGTCATAGAATGGAGGTGTGTGAAGTCACAGAATTGATGTTTGTGAATTCAGAATGGAGGTGTGTGAACTCACAATGGAGGTGTGTGAAGTCAAAGAATGGAGGTGTGTGGAGTCACACAATTGATGTTTGTGAAGTCAGAATGGAGGTGTGTGAAGTCAGAATGCAGGTGTGTGAAGTCATAATGGAGGTGTGTGAGGTCACAGAATGGAGGTGTGTGAAGGCACAGAATGGAGGTGTGTGAAGTCACAGAATGGAGCTGTGTGAAGTCATAATGGAGGTGTGTGAAGTCATAGAATGGAGGTCTGTGAACTCACAATGGAGGTGTGTGAAGTCAAAGAATGGAGGTGTGTGAAGTCATAGAAAGGAATTGTGTGAAGTCATAGAATGGAGGTGTGTGAAGCCAGAATTGAGGTGTGTGAAGTCAGAGAATTGAGGTGTGTGAACTCAGAATGGAGGTGTGTGAAGACACAGAATGGAGGTTTGTGAAGTCATAGAATGGAGGTGTGTGAAGTCATAGAATGGATGTTCCTGAAGTAGAATGAAGGTGTGTGAAGTCACAGAATGGAGGTGTGTGAAGTCAAAATAGAGGTGTGCGAACTCATAAAATGGAGATGTGTGAAGTCATGGAATGGAGGTGTGTGAAGTCCAAAAATGGAGGTGTGTGAAGTCAAACAATGGTGGTGTGTGAAGTCACAAAATGGAGGTGTGTGAAGGCATCGAATGGAGGTGTGTGAAGTCATGGAATGGAGGTGTGTGAAGTCACAGAATGGAGGTGTGTGAAGTCAGAATGGAGTTGTGTGAAGTCATAGAATGGAGGTGTGTGAAGTCAGAATGGAGGTGTGTGAAGTCATAGAATGGAGGTGTGTGAAGTCAGAATGGAGGTGTGTGAACTCATAGAATGGTGGTGTGTAAAGTCACAATGGAGGTATGTGAAGTCATAGAATGGTGGTGTGTGAAGTCACAGAATGGAGGTGTGGAAGTCATAGAATGGAGGAGTGTGAAGTCAGAATGGAGGTGTGTGAAGTCATAGAATGGAGGTGTGTGAAGTCATAATGTAGGTGTGTGAAGTCACAGAATTGAGGTGTGTGAAGTCACAGAATGGAGGTGTGTAAAGTCATAGAATGGAGGTGTGTGAAGTCATAGAATGGAGGTGTGTGAAGTCATAGAATGAATGTTTGTGAAGTAAGAATGAAGGTGTGTTAAGTCATAAAATGGAGATGTGTGAAGGCACAGAATGGAGGTGTGTGAAGTCATAGAATGGAGCTGTGTGAAGTCAGAATGGAGGTGTGTGAAGTCATAGAATGGAGGTGTGTGAACTCACAATGGAGATGTGTGAAGTCAAAAAATGGAGGTGTGTGAAGTCAAAGAATGGAATTGTGTGAAGTCATAGAATGGAGGTGTGTGAAGTCATAGAATGGAGGTGTGTGAAGTCATAGAATGGAGGTGTGTGAAGTCACAGAATGGATGTTTGTGAAGTCAGAATGGAGGTGTGTGAAGTCAAAATGGAGGTTTGTGAAGTCATAGAATGGAGGTGTGTGAAGTCATAGAATGGAGGTGTGTGAAGTCATAGAATGGAGGTGTGTGAAGTCACAGAATTGATGTTTGTGAATTCAGAATGGAGGTGTGTGAACTCACAGTGGAGGTGTGTGAAGTCAAAGAATGGAGGTGTGTGGAGTCACAGAATTGATGTTTGTGATGTCAGAATGGAGGTGTGTGAAGTCAGAATGGAGGTGTGTGAAGTCATAGAATGGAGGTGTGTGAAGTCACAATGCACGTGTGTGAACTCATAGAATGGAGCTGTGTGAAGTCACAATGGAGGTGTGTGAAGTCATAAAACGGAGGTGTGTGAAGTCACAGAATAGAAGTGTGTGAAGTCATAGAATGGAGCTGTGTGAAGTCAGATTGGAGTTGTGTGAAGTCACAGAATGGAGGTGTGTGAACTCAGAATGGAGGTGTGTGAAGTCACAGAATGAATGTGTGTGAAGTCATAGAATGGAGGTGTGTGAAGTCATAGAATGGATGTGTGAAGTCATAATGGAGGTGTGTGAAGTCACAGAATTGAGGTGTGTGAAGTCACAGAATGTATGTTGGTGAAGTCATAGAATGGAGGTGTGTGAAGTCATAGAATGGAGGTGTGTGAAGTCATAGAATGGATGTTTGTGAAGTAAGAATGAAGGTGTGTTAAGGCATAGAATGGAGGTTTGTGAAGGCACAGAATGGAGGTGTGTGAAGTCATAGAATGGAGCTGTGTGAAGTCAGAATGGAGGTGTGTGAAGTCACAGAATGGAGGTGTGTTAACTCAGAATGGTGGTGTGTGAAGTCACAGAATGGAGGTGTGTTAAGTCACAGAACGGAGGTGTTTGAACGCAGAATGGAGGTGTGTGAAATCACAGAATGGAGGTGTGTGAAGTCATAGAATTGAGGTGTGTGAAATCATAGAATGGAGGTGTGGGAAGGCATAGAGTGGAGCTGTGTGAAGTCAGATTAGTGGTGTGCGAAGTCAGAGAATGGAGGTGTGTGAAGTCATTGAATGGAGCTGGGTGAAGTCAGAATGGAGGTGTGTGAAGTCTCAGAATTGAGATGTGTGAACTCAGAACGGAGGTGTGTGAAATCACAGAATCTAGGTGTGTGAAGTCATAGAATGGAGGTGTGTGAAGTCATAGAATGGAGGTGTGTGACGTCATGGAATGGAGGTGTGTGAAGTCACAGAATGGAGGTGTGTGAATTCAGATTGGAGTTGTGTGAAGTCATAGAATGGAGGGGTGTGAAGTCAGAAGGGAGGTGTGCGAAATCATAGAATGGAGGTGTGTGAAGTCAGAATGGAGGTGTGTGAACTCATAGAATGGAGGTGTGTGAAGTCACAATGGAGGTTTGTGAAATCATAGAATGGAGGTGTGTGAAGTCACAGTATGGAGGTGTGGGAAGTCATAGAATGAAGCTGTGTGAAGTGAGAATTGAGGTGTGTGAAGTCACAGAATGGACGTGTGTGAACTCAGAATGGAGGTGTATGAAGTCACAGAATGGAGGTGTGAAGTCATAGAATAGAGGTGTGAAGTCAAAGAATGCAGGTGTGTGAAGTCATAATTGAGGTGTGTGAAGTCACAGAATGGAGGTGTGTGAAGGCACAGAATGGAGGTGTGTGAAGTCATAGAATGGAGCTGTGTGAAGTCATAATGGAGGTGTGTGAAGTCAAAGAATGGAGGTGTGTGAACTCACAATGGAGGTGTGTGAAGTCAAAGAATGGAGGTGTGTGAAGTCATAGAAAGGAATCGTGTGAAGTCATGGAATGGAGGTGTGTGAGGCCAGAATTGAGGTGTGTGAAGTCAGAGAATTGAGGTGTGTGAACTCAGAATGGAGGTGTGTGAAGACACAGAAAGGAGGTTTGTGAAGTCATAGAATGGAGGTGTGTGAAGTCATAGAATGGATGTTCCTGAAGTAGAATGAATGTGTGTGAAGTCACAGAATGGAGGTGTGTGAAGTCAAAATGGAGGTGTGCGAACTCATAAAAAGGAGATGTGTGAAGTCATGGAATGGAGGTGTGTGAAGTCCAAAAATGGAGGTGTGTGAAGTCAAACAATGGTGGTGTGTGAAGTCACAAAATGGAGGTGTGTGAAGGCATCGAATGGAGGTGTGTGAAGTCATGGAATGGAGGTGTGTGAAGTCACAGAATGGAGGTGTGTGAAGTCAGAATGGAGTTGTGTGAAGTCATAGCATGGAGGTGTGTGAAGTCAGAATGGAGGTGTGTGAACTCATAGAATGGTGGTGTGTGGAGTCACAATGGAGGTATATGAAGTCATAGAATGGTGGTGTGTGAAGTCACAGAATGGAGGTGTGGAATTCATAAAATGGAGGAGTGTGAAGTCATAGAATGGAGGTGTGTGAAGTCATAGAATGGAGGTGTGTGATCATAGAATGGATGTTTGTGAAGTGAGAATGAAGGTGTGTTAAGTCATAAAATGGAGATGTGTTAAGGCACAGAATGGAGGTGTGTGAAGTCATAGAATGGAGCTGTGTGAAGTCAAAATGGAGGTGTGTGAAGTCATAGAATGGAGGTGTGTGAACTCACAATGGAGATGTGTGAAGTCAAAAAATGGAGGTGTGTGAAGTCAAAGAATGGAAGTGTGTGAAGTCATAGAATGGAGGTGTGTGAAGTCATAGAATGGAGGTGTGTGAAGTCATAGAATGGAGGTGTGTGAAGTCACAGAATTGATGTTTGTGAAGTCAGAATGGAGGTGTGTGAAGGCAGAATGGAGGTTTGTGAAGTCATAGAATGGAGGTGTGTGAAGTCATAGAATGGAGGTGTGTGAAGTCATAGAATGGAGGTGTGTGAAGTCACAGAATTGATGTTTGTGAATTCAGAATGTAGGTGTGTGAACTCACAATGGAGGTGTGTGAAGTCTACGAATGGAGGTGTGTGAAGTCACAGAATGGATGTTTGTGGAGTCAGAATGGAGGTGTGTGAAGTCAGATTGGAGGTGTGTGAAGTCATAGAATGGAGGTGTGTGAAGTCAGAATGGAGGTGTGTGAACTCATAGAATGGAGCTGTGTGAAGTCACAATGGAGGTGTGTGAAGTCATAGAATGGAGGTGTGTGAAGTCACAGAATGGAGGTGTGTGAAGTCATAGAATGGAGCTGTGTGAAGTCAGATTGGAGTTGTGTGAAGTCACAGAATGGAGGTGTGTGAACTCAGTATGGAGGTGTGTGAAGTCACAGAATGAAGGTGTGTGAAGTCATAGAATGGAGGTGTGTGAAGTCATAGAATGGATGTGTGTGAAGTCATAATGGAGGTGTGTGAAGTCACAGAATTGAGGTGTGTGAAGTCACAGAATGGAGATTTGTGAAGTCATAGAATGGAGGTGTGTGAAGTCATAATGGAGGTGTGTGAAGTCACAGAATGGAGGTGTGTGAAGGCACAGAATGGAGGTGTGTGAAGTCATCGAATGGAGCTGTGTGAAGTCATAATGGAGGTGTGTGAAGTCATAGAATAGAGGTGTGTGAACTCACAATGGAGTTGTGTGAAGTCAAAGAATGGAGGTGTGTGAAGTCAGAGAATTGAGGTGTGTGAACTCAGAACGGAGGTGTGTGAAGTCACAGAGTCTAGGTGTGTGAAGTCATAGAATGGAGGTGTGTGAAGTCAAAGAATGGAGGTGTGTGAAGTCATAATGGAGGTGTGTGAAGTCACAGAATTGAGGTGTGTGAAGTCACAGAATGGAGGTGTGTGAAGTCATAGAATGGAGGTGTGTGAAGTCAGAACGGAGGTGTGTGAAATCATAGAATGGAGTTGTGTGAAGTCAAAGAATGGAGGTGTGTGAAGTCATCGAATGGAGGTGTGTGAAGTCATGGAATAGAGGTGTGTGAAGTCACAGAATGGAGGTGTGTGAAGTCAGAATGGAGTTGTGTGAATTCATAGAATGGAGGGGTGTGAAGTCAGAAGGGAGGTGTGTGAAGTCATAGAATGGAAGTGTGTAAAGTCAGAATGGAGGTGGGTGAACTCATAGAATGGAGGTGTGTGAAGGCACAATGGAGGTGTGTGAAATCATAGAATGGAGGTGTGGGAAGTCACAGTATGGAGGTGTGTGAAGTCATAGAATGAAGCTGTGTGAAGTGAGAATTGAGGTGTGTGAAGTCACAGAATGGAGGTGTGTGACCTGAGATTGGTGGTGTGTGAAGTCACAGAATGGAGGTGTGAAGTCATAGAATGGAGGTGTGTGAAGTCATAGAATGCAGGTGTGTGAAGTCATAATGGAGGTGTGTGAAGTCACAGAATGGAGGTGTGTGAAGGCACAGAATGGAGGTGTGTGAAGTCATAGAATGGAGCTGTGTGAAGTCATAATGGAGTTGTGTGAAGTCATAGAATGGAGGTGTTTGAACTCACAATGGAGGTGTGTGAAGTCAAAAAATGGAGGTGTGTGAAGTCATAGAAAGGAATTGTGTGAAGTCATAGAATGGAGCTGTGTGAAGCCAGAATTGAGGTGTGTGAAGTCAGAGAATTGAGGTGTGTGAACTCCGAATGGAGGTGTGTGAAGACACAGAATGGTGGTTTGTGAAATCATAGAATGGAGGTGTGTGAAGTCATAGAATGGATGTTCCTGAAGTAGAATGAAGGTGTGTGAAGTCACAGAATGGAGGTGTGTGAAGTCAAACAATGGTGGTGTGTGAAGTCACAAAATGGAGGTGTGTGAAGGCATCGAATGGAGGTGTGTGCAGTCATGGAATGGAGGTGTGTGAAGTCATAGAATGGAGGTGTGTGAAGTCAGAATGGAGTTGTGTGAAGTCATAGAATGGAGGTGTGTGAAGTCATAGAATGGAGGTGTGTGAAGTTAGAATGGAGGTGTGTGAACTCATAGAATGGAGCTGTGTGAAGTCACAATGGAGGTGTGCGAAGTCATAGAATGGAGGGGTGTGAAGTCAGAGAATTGAGGTGTGTGAAGTCATACAATGGAGCTGTGTGAAGTCAGATTGGAGTTGTGTGAAGTCACAGAATGGAGGTGTGTGAACTCAGAATGGAGGTGTGTGAAGTCACAGAATGAAGGTGTGTGAAGTCATAGAATGGAGGTGTGTGAAGTCATAGAATGGATGTGTGTGAAGTCATAATGGATGTGTGTGAAGTCACAGAATTGAGGTGTGTGAAGTCACAGAATGGCGGTTTGCGAAGTCATAGAATGGAGGTGTGTGAAGTCATAGAATGGAGGTGTGTGAAGTCATAGAATGGATGTTTGTGAAGTAAGAATGAAGGTGTGTGAAGTCATAGAATGGAGGTATGTGAAGGCACAGAGTTGAGATGTGTGAAGTCATAGAATGGAGCTTTTTGAAGTCAGAATGGAGGTGTGTGAAATCACAGAATGGAGGTGTGTGAACTCAGAATGATGGTGTGTGAAGTCACAGAATGGAGGTGTGTTAAGTCACAGAACAGAGGTGTTTGAACTCAGAATGGACGTGTGTGAAATCACAGAATGCAGGTGTGTGAAGTCATAGAATGGAGGTGTGTGAAATCATAGAATGGAGGTGTGGGAAGGCATAGAGTGGAGCTTTGTGAAGTCAGATTGGAGGTGTGCGAAGTCACAGAATGGAGGTGTGTGAAGTTATTGAATGGAGCTGGGTGAAGTCAGAATGGAGGTGTGTGAAGTCCCAGAATTGAGGTGTGTGAACTCAGAACGGAGGTGTGTGAAGTCACAGAATCTAGGTGTGTGAAGTCAGAACGGAGGTGTGTGAAATCATAGAATGGAGGTGTGTGAAGTCAAAGAATGGAGGTGTGTGAAGTCATCGAATGGAGGTGTGTGAAGTCATGGAATGGAGGTGTGTGAAGTCACAGAATGGAGGTGTGTGAAGTCAGAATGGAGTTGTGTGAAGTCATAGAATGGAGGGGTGTGAAGTCAGAAGGGAGGTGTGTGAAGTCATAGAATGGAAGTGTGTGAAGTCAGAATGGAGGTGTGTGAACTCATAGAATGGAGGTGTGTGAAGTCACAATGGAGGTGTGTGAAATCATAGAATGGAGGTGTGTGAAGTCATAGAATGGAGCTGTTTGAAGTCAGAATGGAGGTGTGTGAAGTCACAGAATGGAGGTGTGTGAACTCAGAATGGTGGTGTGTGAAGTCAAAGAATGGAGGTGTGTTAAGTCACAGAACGGAGGTGTTTGAACTCAGAATGGAGGTGTGTGAAATCACAGAATGGAGGTGTGTGAAGTCATAGAATGGAGGTGTGTGAAATCATAGAATGGACGTGTGGGAAGGCATATCGTGGAGCGATGTGAAGTCTGATTGGAGGTGTGCGAAGTCACAGAATGGAGGTGGGTGAAGTCATTGAAAGGAGCTGGGTGAAGTCAGAATGGAGGTGTGTGAAGTCACAGAATTGAGGTGTGTGAACTCAGAACGGAGGTGTGTGAAGTCACAGAATCTAGGTGTGTGAAGTCATAGAATGGAGGTGTGTGAAGTCATAGAATCGAGGTGTGTGAAGTCATAGAATGGAGATGTGTGAAGTCATAATGGAGGTGTGTGAAGTCACAGAATTGAGGTGTGTGAAGTCACAGAATGGAGGTGTGTGAAGTCATAGAATGGAGGTGTGTGAAGTCAGAACGGAGGTGTGTGAAATCATAGAATGGAGGTGTGTGAAGTCAAAGAATGGAGGTGTGTGAAGTCATCGAATGGAGGTGTGTGAAGTCATGGAATGGAGGTGTGTGAAGTCACAGAATGGAGGTGTGTGAAGTCAGAATGGAGTTGTGTGAAGTCATAGAATAGAGGGGTGTGAAGTCAGAAGGGAGCTGTGTGAAGTCATAGAATGGAGGTGTGTGAAGTCAGAATAGAGGTGTGTGAAGTCACAGAATGGAGGTGTGAAGTGATAGAATGGAGGTGTGTGAAGTCAAAGAATGGAGGTGTGTGAACTCAGAATTGAGGTGTGTGAAGTCACAGAATGGAGGTGTGAATTCATAGAATGGAGGTGTGTGATCATAGAATGGATGTTTGTGAAGTAAGAATGAAGGTGTGTTAAGTCATAGAATGGAGGTGTGTGAAGGCACAGAATGGAGGTGTGTGAAGTCATAGAATGGAGCTGTGTGAAGTCATAATGGAGGTGTGTGAAGTCATAGAATGGAGGTGTGTGAACTCACAATGGAGGTGTGTGAAGTCAAAGAATGGAGGTGTGTGAAGTCACAGAATGGAGGTGTGTGAAGTCAAACAATTCTGGTGTGTGAAGTCACAGAATGGAGGTGTGTGAGGTCACAGAATGGAGGTGTGTGAAGTCATAGAATGGAGGTGTGTGAAGTCACAGAATGGAGATGTGTGAAGTCACAGAATGGCGGTGTTTGAAGTCACAGATTGGAGGTGTGTGAAGTCACAGAATGGAGGTGTGTGAACTCACAATGGAGGTGTGTGAAGTCCCAGAATGTAGGTGTGTGAAGTCAAACAATAAAGGTGTGTGAAGTCACAGAATGGAGGTCTGTGAAGTCATAGAATGGAGGTGTGTTAAGTCACAGAATGGAGGTTTGTGAACTCAGAGAATGGAGGTGTGTGAACTCAGAATGGAGGTGTGTGAATTCACAGAACGGAAATTTGTGAAGTCATAGAATGGAAGTGCGTGAAGTCATAGAATGAATGTGTCTGAATTAAGAATGGAGGTGTGTGAAGTCATAGAATGGAGGTGTGTGAAGTCAAAATGGAGGTGTGTGAACTCATAGAATGGAGGTGTGAGATCTCATAGAATGGAGGTGTGTGAAGTCAAAGAATGGAGGTGTGTGAAGTCAAACAATAAAGGTGTGTGAAGTCACAGAATGGAGGTGTGTGAAATCACAGAATGGAGGTGTGGGAAGTCAAAAAGGTGGTGTGTAGAGTCACAAATGGAGGTGTGTGAACTCATAGAATGGAGGTGTGTGAAGTCAAAGAATGGAGGTGTGTGAAGTCATCGAATGGAGGTGTGTGAAATCATGGAATGGAGGTGTGTGAAGTCACAGAATGGAGGTGTGTGAATTCAGAATGGAGTTGTGTGAAGTCAAGGAACGGAGGTGTGTGAAGTCAGAATGGAGGTGTGTGAAGTCACAGAATGGAGGTGTGTGAAGTCAGAATGGAGTTGTGTGAAGTCATAGAATGGAGGGGTGTGAAATCAGAATGGAGTTGTGTGAAGTCATAGAATGGAGGGGTGTGAAGTCAGAAGGGAGGTGTGTGAAGTCATAGAATGGAGGTGTGTGAAGTCATAATGGAGGTGTGTGAAATCATAGAATGGAGGTGTGTGAAGTCACAGTATGGAGGTGTGTGAAGTCATAAAATGAAGCTGTGTGAAGTCAGATTGGAGTTGTGTGAAGTCACAAAATGGAGGTGTGTGAACTCAGAATGGAGGTGTGTGAAGTCACAGAATGAAGGTGTTTGAAGTCATAGAATGGATGTGTGTGAAGTCATATTGGAGGTGTGTGAAGTCACAGAATTGAGGTGTGTGAAGTCACAGAATGGAGGTTTGTGAAGTCATAGAATGGAGGTGTGTGAAGTCATAGAATGGAGGTGTGTGAAGTCATAGAATGGATGTTTGTGAAGTAAGAATAAAGGTGTGTTAAGTCATAGAATGGAGGTGTGTGAAGGCACAGAATGGAGGTGTGTGAAGTCATAGAGTGGAGCTGTTTGAAGTCAGAATGGAGGTGTGTGAAGTCACAAAATGGAGGTGTGTGAACTCAGAATGGTGGTGTGTGAAGACACAGAATGGAGGTGTGTTAAGTCACAGAACAGAGGTGTTTGAACTCAGAATGGAGGTGTGTGAAGTCATAATGGAGGTGTGTGAAGTCACAGAATTGAGGTGTGTGAAGTCACAGAATGGAGGTGTGTGAAGTCATAGCATGGAGGTGTGTGAAGTCAGAACGGAGGTGTGTGAAATCATTAATGGAGGTGTGTGAAGTCAAAGAATGGAGGTGTGTGAAGTCATCTAATGGAGGTGTGAGAAGTCATGGAATGGAGGTGTGTGAAGTCACAGAATGGAGGTGTGTGAAGTCAGAATGGAGTTGTGTGAAGTCATAGAATGGAGGGGTGTGAAGTCAGAAGGGAGGTGTGTGAAGTCATAGAATGGAGGTGTGTGAAGTCAGAATGGAGGTGTGTGAACTCATAGAATGGAGGTGTGTGAAGTCACAATGGAGGTGTGTGAAATCATAGAATGGAAGTGTGTGAAGTCACAGTATGGAGTTGTGTGAAGTCATAGAATGAAGCTGTGTGAAGTGAGAATTGAGGTGTGTGAAGTCACAGAATGGAGGTGTGTGAACTCAGAATGGAGGTGTGTGAAGTCATAGAATGGAGGTGTGTGAAGTCATAGAATAGAGGTGTGTGAAGTCATAATGGAGGTGTGTGAAGTCACGGAATTGAGGTGTGTGAAGTCACTGAATGGAGGTTTGTGAAGTCATAGAATGGAGGTGTATGAACTCATAGAATGGAGTGCGTGAAGCCAAATGAGGGTGTGTGAAGTCATAGAATGGGGGTGTGTGAAGTCAAATTGGAGGTGTGTGAAATCACAGAATGGAGGTGTGTCAACTCAGAAATGAGGAGTGTGAAGTCATAGAATGGAAGTGCGTGAAGTCATAGAATGGATGTTTCTGAAGTAAGAATGAAGGTATGTGAAGTCATAGAATGGAGGTGTGTGAAGTCAAAATGGAGGTGTGTGAACTCATAGAATGGAGTGTGTGAAGTCAGAATGGGGGTGTGTGAAGTCATAGAATGGGGGTGTGTGATGTCAAAGAATGGAGGTGTGTGAAGTCATCGAATGGAGGTGTGTGAAGTCATGGAATGGAGGTGTGTGAAGTCATAGAATGGATGTTTCTGAAGTAGAATGAAGGTGTGTGAAGTCATAGAATGGAGGTGTGTGAAGTCAGAAGGGATGTGTGTGAAGTCATAGATTGGAGGTGTGTGAAGTCAGAATGGAGGTGTGTGAACTCATAGAATGGAGGTGTGTGAAGTCACAATGGAGGTGTGTGAAGTCATAGAATGGAGGTGTGTGAAGTCACAGAATGGAGGTGTGTGAAGTCAAAGAATGGAGCTATGTGAAGTCAGATTGGAGGTGTGTGAAGTCACAGAATGGAGGTGTGTGAACTCAGAATGGAGGTGTGTGAAGTCACAGAATGGAGGTGTGTGAAGTCATAGAATGAATGTGTGTGAAGTCATAATGGAGGTGTGTGAAGTCACAGAATTGAGGTGTGTGAAGTCATAGAATGGATGTTTCTTAAGTAAGAATGAAGGTTTGTTAAGTCATAGAATGGAGGTGTGCGAAGGCACAAATGGAGGTGTGTGAACTCATAGAATGTAGCTAGGGGAAGTCAGAATGGAGGTGTGTGACGTCACAGAATGGAGGTGTGTGAACTCAGAATGGAGGTGTGTGAAGTCACAGAATGGAGGTGTGTTAAGTCACAGAACGGAGGTGTTTGAACTCAGAATGGAGGTGTGTGAAGTCACAGAATGGAGGTGTGTGAAGTCATAGAATGGAGGTGTGTGAAATCATAGAGTGGAGGTGTGGGAAGTCAGAGAATGGAGCTGTGTGAAGTCAGAATGGAGGTGTGCGAAGTCACAGAATGGAGGTTTGTGAAGTCATAGAATGGAGGTGTGTGAAGTCATAGAATGGATGTGTGTGAAGTCATAATGGAGGTGTGTGAAGTCACAGAATGGAGGTGTTTGAAGTCATAGAGTAGAGCTGTGTGAAGTCAGATTGGAGGTGTGTGAAGTCACAGAATTGAGATGTGTTAAGTCACAGAACGGTGGTGTTTGAAGTAAGAATGGAGGTGTGTGAAGTCACAGTATGGAGGTGTGTGAAGTCATAGAATGGAGGTGTGTGAAGTCATGGAATGGAGGTGTGTGAAGTCAAAGAATGGAGGTGTGTGAAGTCAAACAATAAAGGTGTGTGAAGTCACAGAATGGAGGTGTGTGAAATCATAGAATGGAGGTGTGTGAAGTCAAAAAGGTGTTGTGTAGAGTCACAAATGGAGGTGTGTGAAGTCATAGAATCGAGGTGTGTGAAGTCAAAGACTGGAGGTGTGTGAAGTCATCGAATGGAGGTGTGTGAAGTCATGGAATGGAGGTGTGTGAAGTCACAGAATGGAGGTGTGTGAAGTCAGAATGGAGTTGTGTGAAGTCATAGAATGGAGGTGTGTGAAGTCAGAATGGAGGTGTGTGAAGTCATAGAATGGAGGTGTGTGAAGTCAGAATGGAGGTGTGTGAACTCAAGGAATGGAGGTGTGTGAAGTCACAATGGAGGTGTGTGAAGTCATAGAATGGAGGTGTTTGAAGTGACAGTATGGAGGTGTGTGAAGACATAGAATGAAGCTGTGTGAAGTCAGATTGGAGGTGTGTGAAGTCACAGAATGGAGGTGTGTGAACTCAGAATGGAGGTGTGTGAAGTCACAAAATGGAGGTGTGTGAAGTCATAGAATGGAGGTGTGTGAAGTCATAGAATGGATGTTTGTTAAGTAAGAATGAAGGTGTGTTAAGTCATAGAATGGAGGTGTGTGAAGGCACAGAATGGAGGTGTGTGAACTCAGAATGGAGGTGTGTGAAGTCACAGAATGGAGGTGTGTTAAGTCACAGAACGGAGGTGATGGAACTCAGAATGGAGGTGTGTGAAGTCACAGAATGGAGGTGTGTTAAGTCACAGAACGGAGGTGTTTGAACTCAGAATGGAGGTGTGTGAAGTCACAGAATGGAGGTGTGTGAAGTCATAGAATGGAGGTGTGTGAAATCATATAGTGGAGGTGTGGGAAGTCAGAGAATGGAGCTGTGTGAAGTCAGAATGGAGGTGTGCGAAGTCACAGAATGGAGGTTTGTGAAGTCATAGAATGGAGGTGTGTGAAGTCACAGAATGGAGGTGTTTGAAGTCATAGAATAGAGCTGTGTGAAGTCAGATTGGAGGTGTGTGAAGTCACAGAATTGAGGTGTGTTAAGTCACAGAACGGTGGTGTTTGAACTAAGAATGGAGGTGTGTGAAGTCACAGAATGGAGGGGTGTGAAGTCAGAATGGAGGTGTGTGAACTCATAGAATGGAGGTGTGTGAAGTCACAATGGAGGTGTGTGAAATCATAGAATGGAAGTGTGTGAAGTCACAGTATGGAGTTGTGTGAAGTCATAGAATGAAGCTGTGTGAAGTGAGAATTGAGGTGTGTGAAGTCACAGAATGGAGGTGTGTGAACTCAGAATGGAGGTGTGTGAAGTCATAGAATGGAGGTGTGTGAAGTCATAGAATAGAGGTGTGTGAAGTCATAATGGAGGTGTGTGAAGTCACGGAATTGAGGTGTGTGAAGTCACTGAATGGAGGTTTGTGAAGTCATAGAATGGAGGTGTATGAACTCATAGAATGGAGTGCGTGAAGCCAAATGAGGGTGTGTGAAGTCATAGAATGGGGGTGTGTGAAGTCAAATTGGAGGTGTGTGAAATCACAGAATGGAGGTGTGTCAACTCAGAAATGAGGAGTGTGAAGTCATAGAATGGAAGTGCGTGAAGTCATAGAATGGATGTTTCTGAAGTAAGAATGAAGGTATGTGAAGTCATAGAATGGAGGTGTGTGAAGTCAAAATGGAGGTGTGTGAACTCATAGAATGGAGTGTGTGAAGTCAGAATGGGGGTGTGTGAAGTCATAGAATGGGGGTGTGTGATGTCAAAGAATGGAGGTGTGTGAAGTCATCGAATGGAGGTGTGTGAAGTCATGGAATGGAGGTGTGTGAAGTCATAGAATGGATGTTTCTGAAGTAGAATGAAGGTGTGTGAAGTCATAGAATGGAGGTGTGTGAAGTCAGAAGGGATGTGTGTGAAGTCATAGATTGGAGGTGTGTGAAGTCAGAATGGAGGTGTGTGAACTCATAGAATGGAGGTGTGTGAAGTCACAATGGAGGTGTGTGAAGTCATAGAATGGAGGTGTGTGAAGTCACAGAATGGAGGTGTGTGAAGTCAAAGAATGGAGCTATGTGAAGTCAGATTGGAGGTGTGTGAAGTCACAGAATGGAGGTGTGTGAACTCAGAATGGAGGTGTGTGAAGTCACAGAATGGAGGTGTGTGAAGTCATAGAATGAATGTGTGTGAAGTCATAATGGAGGTGTGTGAAGTCACAGAATTGAGGTGTGTGAAGTCATAGAATGGATGTTTCTTAAGTAAGAATGAAGGTTTGTTAAGTCATAGAATGGAGGTGTGCGAAGGCACAAATGGAGGTGTGTGAACTCATAGAATGTAGCTAGGGGAAGTCAGAATGGAGGTGTGTGACGTCACAGAATGGAGGTGTGTGAACTCAGAATGGAGGTGTGTGAAGTCACAGAATGGAGGTGTGTTAAGTCACAGAACGGAGGTGTTTGAACTCAGAATGGAGGTGTGTGAAGTCACAGAATGGAGGTGTGTGAAGTCATAGAATGGAGGTGTGTGAAATCATAGAGTGGAGGTGTGGGAAGTCAGAGAATGGAGCTGTGTGAAGTCAGAATGGAGGTGTGCGAAGTCACAGAATGGAGGTTTGTGAAGTCATAGAATGGAGGTGTGTGAAGTCATAGAATGGATGTGTGTGAAGTCATAATGGAGGTGTGTGAAGTCACAGAATGGAGGTATTTGAAGTCATAGAGTAGAGCTGTGTGAAGTCAGATTGGAGGTGTGTGAAGTCACAGAATTGAGATGTGTTAAGTCACAGAACGGTGGTGTTTGAAGTAAGAATGGAGGTGTGTGAAGTCACAGTATGGAGGTGTGTGAAGTCATAGAATGGAGGTGTGTGAAGTCATGGAATGGAGGTGTGTGAAGTCAAAGAATGGAGGTGTGTGAAGTCAAACAATAAAGGTGTGTGAAGTCACAGAATGGAGGTGTGTGAAATCATAGAATGGAGGTGTGTGAAGTCAAAAAGGTGTTGTGTAGAGTCACAAATGGAGGTGTGTGAACTCATAGAATCGAGGTGTGTGAAGTCAAAGACTGGAGGTGTGTGAAGTCATCGAATGGAGGTGTGTGAAGTCATGGAATGGAGGTGTGTGAAGTCACAGAATGGAGGTGTGTGAAGTCAGAATGGAGTTGTGTGAAGTCATAGAATGGAGGTGTGTGAAGTCAGAATGGAGGTGTGTGAAGTCATAGAATGGAGGTGTGTGAAGTCAGAATGGAGGTGTGTGAACTCAAGGAATGGAGGTGTGTGAAGTCACAATGGAGGTGTGTGAAGTCATAGAATGGAGGTGTTTGAAGTGACAGTATGGAGGTGTGTGAAGACATAGAATGAAGCTGTGTGAAGTCAGATTGGAGGTGTGTGAAGTCACAGAATGGAGGTGTGTGAACTCAGAATGGAGGTGTGTGAAGTCACAAAATGGAGGTGTGTGAAGTCATAGAATGGAGGTGTGTGAAGTCATAGAATGGATGTTTGTTAAGTAAGAATGAAGGTGTGTTAAGTCATAGAATGGAGGTGTGTGAAGGCACAGAATGGAGGTGTGTGAACTCAGAATGGAGGTGTGTGAAGTCACAGAATGGAGGTGTGTTAAGTCACAGAACGGAGGTGATGGAACTCAGAATGGAGGTGTGTGAAGTCACAGAATGGAGGTGTGTTAAGTCACAGAACGGAGGTGTTTGAACTCAGAATGGAGGTGTGTGAAGTCACAGAATGGAGGTGTGTGAAGTCATAGAATGGAGGTGTGTGAAATCATATAGTGGAGGTGTGGGAAGTCAGAGAATGGAGCTGTGTGAAGTCAGAATGGAGGTGTGCGAAGTCACAGAATGGAGGTTTGTGAAGTCATAGAATGGAGGTGTGTGAAGTCACAGAATGGAGGTGTTTGAAGTCATAGAATAGAGCTGTGTGAAGTCAGATTGGAGGTGTGTGAAGTCACAGAATTGAGGTGTGTTAAGTCACAGAACGGTGGTGTTTGAACTAAGAATGGAGGTGTGTGAAGTCACAGAATGGAGGGGTGTGAAGTCAGAGAATGGAGGTGTGTGAAGTCATGGAATGGAGGTGTGTGAAGTCAAAGAATGGAGGTGTGTGAAATCAAACAATAAAGGTGTGTGAAGTCACCGAATGGAGGTGTGTGAAATCACAGAATGGAGGTGTGTGAAGTCAAAAAGGTTTTGTGTAGAGTCATAAATGGAGGTGTGTGAACTCATAGAATCGAGGTGTGTGAAGTCAAAGACTGGAGGTGTGTGAAGTCATAATGGAGGTGTGTGAAGTCACAGAATTGAGGTGTGTGAAGTCAAAAAGGTTTTGTGTAGAGTCACAAATGGAGGTGTGTGAACTCATAGAATCGAGGTGTGTGAAGTCATAGAATGAATGTGTGTGAAGTCATAATGGAGGTGTGTGAAGTCACAGAATTGAGGTGTGTGAAGTCATAGAATGGATGTTTCTTAAGTAAGAATGAAGGTTTGTTAAGTCATAGAATGGAGGTGTGCGAAGGCACAAATGGAGGTGTGTGAAGTCATAGAATGTAGCTAGGGGAAGTCAGAATGGAGGTGTGTGACGTCACAGAATGGAGGTGTGTGAACTCAGAATGGAGGTGTGTGAAGTCACAGAATGGAGGTGTGTTAAGTCACAGAACGGAGGTGTTTGAACTCAGAATGGAGGTGTGTGAAGTCACAGAATGGAGGTGTGTGAAGTCATAGAATGGAGGTGTGTGAAATCATAGAGTGGAGGTGTGGGAAGTCAGAGAATGGAGCTGTGTGAAGTCAGAATGGAGGTGTGCGAAGTCACAGAATGGAGGTTTGTGAAGTCATAGAATGGAGGTGTGTGAAGTCATAGAATGGATGTGTGTGAAGTCATAATGGAGGTGTGTGAAGTCACAGAATGGAGGTGTTTGAAGTCATAGAGTAGAGCTGTGTGAAGTCAGATTGGAGGTGTGTGAAGTCACAGAATTGAGATGTGTTAAGTCACAGAACGGTGGTGTTTGAAGTAAGAATGGAGGTGTGTGAAGTCACAGTATGGAGGTGTGTGAAGTCATAGAATGGAGGTGTGTGAAGTCATGGAATGGAGGTGTGTGAAGTCAAAGAATGGAGGTGTGTGAAGTCAAACAATAAAGGTGTGTGAAGTCACAGAATGGAGGTGTGTGAAATCATAGAATGGAGGTGTGTGAAGTCAAAAAGGTGTTGTGTAGAGTCACAAATGGAGGTGTGTGAAGTCATAGAATCGAGGTGTGTGAAGTCAAAGACTGGAGGTGTGTGAAGTCATCGAATGGAGGTGTGTGAAGTCATGGAATGGAGGTGTGTGAAGTCACAGAATGGAGGTGTGTGAAGTCAGAATGGAGTTGTGTGAAGTCATAGAATGGAGGTGTGTGAAGTCAGAATGGAGGTGTGTGAAGTCATAGAATGGAGGTGTGTGAAGTCAGAATGGAGGTGTGTGAACTCAAGGAATGGAGGTGTGTGAAGTCACAATGGAGGTGTGTGAAGTCATAGAATGGAGGTGTTTGAAGTGACAGTATGGAGGTGTGTGAAGACATAGAATGAAGCTGTGTGAAGTCAGATTGGAGGTGTGTGAAGTCACAGAATGGAGGTGTGTGAACTCAGAATGGAGGTGTGTGAAGTCACAAAATGGAGGTGTGTGAAGTCATAGAATGGAGGTGTGTGAAGTCATAGAATGGATGTTTGTTAAGTAAGAATGAAGGTGTGTTAAGTCATAGAATGGAGGTGTGTGAAGGCACAGAATGGAGGTGTGTGAACTCAGAATGGAGGTGTGTGAAGTCACAGAATGGAGGTGTGTTAAGTCACAGAACGGAGGTGATGGAACTCAGAATGGAGGTGTGTGAAGTCACAGAATGGAGGTGTGTTAAGTCACAGAACGGAGGTGTTTGAACTCAGAATGGAGGTGTGTGAAGTCACAGAATGGAGGTGTGTGAAGTCATAGAATGGAGGTGTGTGAAATCATATAGTGGAGGTGTGGGAAGTCAGAGAATGGAGCTGTGTGAAGTCAGAATGGAGGTGTGCGAAGTCACAGAATGGAGGTTTGTGAAGTCATAGAATGGAGGTGTGTGAAGTCACAGAATGGAGGTGTTTGAAGTCATAGAATAGAGCTGTGTGAAGTCAGATTGGAGGTGTGTGAAGTCACAGAATTGAGGTGTGTTAAGTCACAGAACGGTGGTGTTTGAACTAAGAATGGAGGTGTGTGAAGTCACAGAATGGAGGGGTGTGAAGTCATAGAATGGAGGTGTGTGAAGTCATGGAATGGAGGTGTGTGAAGTCAAAGAATGGAGGTGTGTGAAATCAAACAATAAAGGTGTGTGAAGTCACCGAATGGAGGTGTGTGAAATCACAGAATGGAGGTGTGTGAAGTCAAAAAGGTTTTGTGTAGAGTCACAAATGGAGGTGTGTGAACTCATAGAATCGAGGTGTGTGAAGTCAAAGACTGGAGGTGTGTGAAGTCATAATGGAGGTGTGTGAAGTCACAGAATTGAGGTGTGTGAAGTCAAAAAGGTTTTGTGTAGAGTCACAAATGGAGGTGTGTGAACTCATAGAATCGAGGTGTGTGAAGTCATAGAATGAATGTGTGTGAAGTCATAATGGAGGTGTGTGAAGTCACAGAATTGAGGTGTGTGAAGTCATAGAATGGATGTTTCTTAAGTAAGAATGAAGGTTTGTTAAGTCATAGAATGGAGGTGTGCGAAGGCACAAATGGAGGTGTGTGAAGTCATAGAATGTAGCTAGGGGAAGTCAGAATGGAGGTGTGTGACGTCACAGAATGGAGGTGTGTGAACTCAGAATGGAGGTGTGTGAAGTCACAGAATGGAGGTGTGTTAAGTCACAGAACGGAGGTGTTTGAACTCAGAATGGAGGTGTGTGAAGTCACAGAATGGAGGTGTGTGAAGTCATAGAATGGAGGTGTGTGAAATCATAGAGTGGAGGTGTGGGAAGTCAGAGAATGGAGCTGTGTGAAGTCAGAATGGAGGTGTGCGAAGTCACAGAATGGAGGTTTGTGAAGTCATAGAATGGAGGTGTGTGAAGTCATAGAATGGATGTGTGTGAAGTCATAATGGAGGTGTGTGAAGTCACAGAATGGAGGTGTTTGAAGTCATAGAGTAGAGCTGTGTGAAGTCAGATTGGAGGTGTGTGAAGTCACAGAATTGAGATGTGTTAAGTCACAGAACGGTGGTGTTTGAAGTAAGAATGGAGGTGTGTGAAGTCACAGTATGGAGGTGTGTGAAGTCATAGAATGGAGGTGTGTGAAGTCATGGAATGGAGGTGTGTGAAGTCAAAGAATGGAGGTGTGTGAAGTCAAACAATAAAGGTGTGTGAAGTCACAGAATGGAGGTGTGTGAAATCATAGAATGGAGGTGTGTGAAGTCAAAAAGGTGTTGTGTAGAGTCACAAATGGAGGTGTGTGAACTCATAGAATCGAGGTGTGTGAAGTCAAAGACTGGAGGTGTGTGAAGTCATCGAATGGAGGTGTGTGAAGTCATGGAATGGAGGTGTGTGAAGTCACAGAATGGAGGTGTGTGAAGTCAGAATGGAGTTGTGTGAAGTCATAGAATGGAGGTGTGTGAAGTCAGAATGGAGGTGTGTGAAGTCATAGAATGGAGGTGTGTGAAGTCAGAATGGAGGTGTGTGAACTCAAGGAATGGAGGTGTGTGAAGTCACAATGGAGGTGTGTGAAGTCATAGAATGGAGGTGTTTGAAGTGACAGTATGGAGGTGTGTGAAGACATAGAATGAAGCTGTGTGAAGTCAGATTGGAGGTGTGTGAAGTCACAGAATGGAGGTGTGTGAACTCAGAATGGAGGTGTGTGAAGTCACAAAATGGAGGTGTGTGAAGTCATAGAATGGAGGTGTGTGAAGTCATAGAATGGATGTTTGTTAAGTAAGAATGAAGGTGTGTTAAGTCATAGAATGGAGGTGTGTGAAGGCACAGAATGGAGGTGTGTGAACTCAGAATGGAGGTGTGTGAAGTCACAGAATGGAGGTGTGTTAAGTCACAGAACGGAGGTGATGGAACTCAGAATGGAGGTGTGTGAAGTCACAGAATGGAGGTGTGTTAAGTCACAGAACGGAGGTGTTTGAACTCAGAATGGAGGTGTGTGAAGTCACAGAATGGAGGTGTGTGAAGTCATAGAATGGAGGTGTGTGAAATCATATAGTGGAGGTGTGGGAAGTCAGAGAATGGAGCTGTGTGAAGTCAGAATGGAGGTGTGCGAAGTCACAGAATGGAGGTTTGTGAAGTCATAGAATGGAGGTGTGTGAAGTCACAGAATGGAGGTGTTTGAAGTCATAGAATAGAGCTGTGTGAAGTCAGATTGGAGGTGTGTGAAGTCACAGAATTGAGGTGTGTTAAGTCACAGAACGGTGGTGTTTGAACTAAGAATGGAGGTGTGTGAAGTCACAGAATGGAGGGGTGTGAAGTCATAGAATGGAGGTGTGTGAAGTCATGGAATGGAGGTGTGTGAAGTCAAAGAATGGAGGTGTGTGAAATCAAACAATAAAGGTGTGTGAAGTCACCGAATGGAGGTGTGTGAAATCACAGAATGGAGGTGTGTGAAGTCAAAAAGGTTTTGTGTAGAGTCACAAATGGAGGTGTGTGAACTCATAGAATCGAGGTGTGTGAAGTCAAAGACTGGAGGTGTGTGAAGTCATCGAATGGAGGTGTGTGAAGTCATGGAATGGAGGTGTGTGAAGTCACAGAATGGAGGTGTGTGAAGTCAGAATGGAGTTGTGTGAAGTCATAGAATGGAGGTGTGTGAAGTCAGAATGGAGGTGTGTGAAGTCAGAGAATGGAGGTGTGTGAAGTCAGAATGGAGGTGTGTGAACTCATGGAATGGAGGTGTGTGAAGTCACAATGGAGGTGTGTGAAGTCATAGAATGGAGGTTTGTGAAGTCACAGAATGGAGGTGTGTGAAGTCATAGAATGAAGCTGTGTGAAGTCAGATTGGAGGTGTGTGAAGTCACAGAATGGAGGTGTGTGAACTCAGAATGGAGGTGTGTGAAGTCACAAAATGGAGGTGTGTGAAGTCATAGAATGGAGGTGTGTGAAGTCATAGAATGGATGTGTGTGAAGTCATAAGGAAGTGTGTGAAGTCACAGAATTGAGGTGTGTGAAGTCGGAGGTGTGTGAAGTCATAGAATGGAGGTGTGTGAAGTCATAGAATGTAGGTGTGTGAAGTCATAGAATGGATGTTTGTTAAGTAAGAATGAAGGTGTGTTAAGTCATAGAATGGAGGTGTGTGAAGGCACAGAATGGAGGTGTGTGAAGTCATAGAATGGAGCTGCGTGAAGTCAGAATGGAGGTGTGTGAAGTCACAGAATGGAGGTGTGTGAACTCAGAATGGAGGTGTGTGAAATCACAGAATGGAGGTGTGTTAAGTCACAGAACGGAGGTGATGGAACTCAGAATGGAGGTGTGTGAAGTCACAGAATGGAGGTGTGTGAAGTCATAGAATGGAGCTATGTGAAGTCAGATTGGAGGTGTGTGAAGTCACAGAATGGAGGTGTGTGAACTCAGAATGGAGGTGTGTGAAGTCACAGAATGGAGGTGTGTGAACTCATAGAATGAATGTGTGTGAAGTCATAATGGAGGTGTGTGAAGTCACAGAATTGAGGTGTGTGAAGTCAGAGAATTGAGGTGTGGGAAGTCATATAATGGAGGTGTGTGAAATCATAGAATGGAGGTGTGTGAAGTCATAGAATGGATGTTTCTTAAGTAAGACTGAAGGTTTGTTAAGTCATAGAATGGAGGTGTGCGAAGGCACAAATGGAGGTGTGTGAAGTCATAGAATGTAGCTAGGGGAAGTCAGAATGGAGGTGTGTGACGTCACAGAATGGAGGTGTGTGAACTCAGAATGGAGGTGTGAGAAGTCACAGAATGGAGGTGTGTTAAGTCACAGAACGGAGGTGTTTGAACTCAGAATGGAGGTGTGTGAAGTCACAGAATGGAGGTGTGTGAAGTCATAGAATGGAGGTGTGTGAAATCATAGAGTGGAGGTGTGGGAAGTCAGAGAATGGAGCTGTGTGAAGTCAGAATGGAGGTGTGCGAAGTCACAGAATGGAGGTTTGTGAAGTCATAGAATGGAGGTGTGTGAAGTCATAGAATGGATGTGTGTGACGTCATAATGGAGGTGTGTGAAGTCACAGAATGGAGGTGTTTGAAGTCATAGAATAGAGCTGTGTGAAGTCAGATTGGAGGTGTGTGAAGTCACAGAATTGAGGTGTGTTAAGTCACAGAACGGTGGTGTTTGAAGTAAGAATGGAGGTGTGTGAAGTCACAGTATGGAGGTGTGTGAAGTCATAGAATGGAGGTGTGTGAAGTCATGGAATGGAGGTGTGTGAAGTCAAAGAATGGAGGTGTGTGAAGTCAAACAATAAAGGTGTGTGAAGTCACAGAATGGAGGTGTGTGAAATCATAGAATGGAGGTGTGTGAAGTCAAAAAGGTGTTGTGTAGAGTCACAAATGGAGGTGTGTGAACTCATAGAATCGAGGGGTGTGAAGTCAAAGACTGGAGGTGTGTGAAGTCATCGAATGGAGGTGTGTGAAGTCATGGAATGGAGGTGTGTGAAGTCACAGAATGGAGGTGTGTGAAGTCAGAATGGAGTTGTGTGAAGTCATAGAATGGAGGTGTGTGAAGTCAGAATGGAGGTGTGTGAAGTCATAGAATGGAGGTGTGTGAAGTCAGAATGGAGGTGTGTGAACTCAAGGAATGGAGGTGTGTGAAGTCACAATGGAGGTGTGTGAAGTCATAGAATGGAGGTGTTTGAAGTGACAGTATGGAGGTGTGTGAAGACATAGAATGAAGCTGTGTGAAGTCAGATTGGAGGTGTGTGAAGTCACAGAATGGAGGTGTGTGAACTCAGAATGGAGGTGTGTGAAGTCACAAAATGGAGGTGTGTGAAGTCATAGAATGGAGGTGTGTGAAGTCATAGAATGGATGTTTGTTAAGTAAGAATGAAGGTGTGTTAAGTCATAGAATGGAGGTGTGTGAAGGCACAGAATGGAGGTGTGTGAACTCAGAATGGAGGTGTGTGAAGTCACAGAATGGAGGTGTGTTAAGTCACAGAACGGAGGTGATGGAACTCAGAATGGAGGTGTGTGAAGTCACAGAATGGAGGTGTGTTAAGTCACAGAACGGAGGTGTTTGAACTCAGAATGGAGGTGTGTGAAGTCACAGAATGGAGGTGTGTGAAGTCATAGAATGGAGGTGTGTGAAATCATATAGTGGAGGTGTGGGAAGTCAGAGAATGGAGCTGTGTGAAGTCAGAATGGAGGTGTGCGAAGTCACAGAATGGAGGTTTGTGAAGTCATAGAATGGAGGTGTGTGAAGTCACAGAATGGAGGTGTTTGAAGTCATAGAATAGAGCTGTGTGAAGTCAGATTGGAGGTGTGTGAAGTCACAGAATTGAGGTGTGTTAAGTCACAGAACGGTGGTGTTTGAACTAAGAATGGAGGTGTGTGAAGTCACAGAATGGAGGGGTGTGAAGTCATAGAATGGAGGTGTGTGAAGTCATGGAATGGAGGTGTGTGAAGTCAAAGAATGGAGGTGTGTGAAATCAAACAATAAAGGTGTGTGAAGTCACCGAATGGAGGTGTGTGAAATCACAGAATGGAGGTGTGTGAAGTCAAAAAGGTTTTGTGTAGAGTCACAAATGGAGGTGTGTGAACTCATAGAATCGAGGTGTGTGAAGTCAAAGACTGGAGGTGTGTGAAGTCATCGAATGGAGGTGTGTGAAGTCATGGAATGGAGGTGTGTGAAGTCACAGAATGGAGGTGTGTGAAGTCAGAATGGAGTTGTGTGAAGTCATAGAATGGAGGTGTGTGAAGTCAGAATGGAGGTGTGTGAAGTCAGAGAATGGAGGTGTGTGAAGTCAGAATGGAGGTGTGTGAACTCATGGAATGGAGGTGTGTGAAGTCACAATGGAGGTGTGTGAAGTCATAGAATGGAGGTTTGTGAAGTCACAGAATGGAGGTGTGTGAAGTCATAGAATGAAGCTGTGTGAAGTCAGATTGGAGGTGTGTGAAGTCACAGAATGGAGGTGTGTGAACTCAGAATGGAGGTGTGTGAAGTCACAAAATGGAGGTGTGTGAAGTCATAGAATGGAGGTGTGTGAAGTCATAGAATGGATGTGTGTGAAGTCATAAGGAAGTGTGTGAAGTCACAGAATTGAGGTGTGTGAAGTCGGAGGTGTGTGAAGTCATAGAATGGAGGTGTGTGAAGTCATAGAATGTAGGTGTGTGAAGTCATAGAATGGATGTTTGTTAAGTAAGAATGAAGGTGTGTTAAGTCATAGAATGGAGGTGTGTGAAGGCACAGAATGGAGGTGTGTGAAGTCATAGAATGGAGCTGCGTGAAGTCAGAATGGAGGTGTGTGAAGTCACAGAATGGAGGTGTGTGAACTCAGAATGGAGGTGTGTGAAATCACAGAATGGAGGTGTGTTAAGTCACAGAACGGAGGTGATGGAACTCAGAATGGAGGTGTGTGAAGTCACAGAATGGAGGTGTGTGAAGTCATAGAATGGAGCTATGTGAAGTCAGATTGGAGGTGTGTGAAGTCACAGAATGGAGGTGTGTGAACTCAGAATGGAGGTGTGTGAAGTCACAGAATGGAGGTGTGTGAACTCATAGAATGAATGTGTGTGAAGTCATAATGGAGGTGTGTGAAGTCACAGAATTGAGGTGTGTGAAGTCAGAGAATTGAGGTGTGGGAAGTCATATAATGGAGGTGTGTGAAATCATAGAATGGAGGTGTGTGAAGTCATAGAATGGATGTTTCTTAAGTAAGACTGAAGGTTTGTTAAGTCATAGAATGGAGGTGTGCGAAGGCACAAATGGAGGTGTGTGAAGTCATAGAATGTAGCTAGGGGAAGTCAGAATGGAGGTGTGTGACGTCACAGAATGGAGGTGTGTGAACTCAGAATGGAGGTGTGAGAAGTCACAGAATGGAGGTGTGTTAAGTCACAGAACGGAGGTGTTTGAACTCAGAATGGAGGTGTGTGAAGTCACAGAATGGAGGTGTGTGAAGTCATAGAATGGAGGTGTGTGAAATCATAGAGTGGAGGTGTGGGAAGTCAGAGAATGGAGCTGTGTGAAGTCAGAATGGAGGTGTGCGAAGTCACAGAATGGAGGTTTGTGAAGTCATAGAATGGAGGTGTGTGAAGTCATAGAATGGATGTGTGTGACGTCATAATGGAGGTGTGTGAAGTCACAGAATGGAGGTGTTTGAAGTCATAGAATAGAGCTGTGTGAAGTCAGATTGGAGGTGTGTGAAGTCACAGAATTGAGGTGTGTTAAGTCACAGAACGGTGGTGTTTGAAGTAAGAATGGAGGTGTGTGAAGTCACAGTATGGAGGTGTGTGAAGTCATAGAATGGAGGTGTGTGAAGTCATGGAATGGAGGTGTGTGAAGTCAAAGAATGGAGGTGTGTGAAGTCAAACAATAAAGGTGTGTGAAGTCACAGAATGGAGGTGTGTGAAATCATAGAATGGAGGTGTGTGAAGTCAAAAAGGTGTTGTGTAGAGTCACAAATGGAGGTGTGTGAACTCATAGAATCGAGGTGTGTGAAGTCAGAATGGAGGTGTGTGAAGTCATAGAATGGAGGTGTGTGAAGTCAGAATGGAGGTGTGTGAACTCAAGGAATGGAGGTGTGTGAAGTCACAATGGAGGTGTGTGAAGTCATAGAATGGAGGTGTGTGAAGTCACAGTATGGAGGTGTGTGAAGACATAGAATGAAGCTGTGTGAAGTCAGATTGGAGGTGTGTGAAGTCACAGAATGGAGGTGTGTGAACTCAGAATAGAGGTGTGTGAAGTCACAAAATGGAGGTGTGTGAAGTCATAGAATGGAGGTGTGTGAAGTCAGAATGGAGGTGTGTGAACTCAAGGAATGGAGGTGTGTGAAGTCACAATGGAGGTGTGTGAAGTCATAGAATGGAGGTGTGTGAAGTCACAGTATGGAGGTGTGTGAAGACATAGAATGAAGCTGTGTGAAGTCAGATTGGAGGTGTGTGAAGTCACAGAATGGAGGTGTGTGAACTCAGAATGGAGGTGTGTGAAGTCACAAAATGGAGGTGTGTGAAGTCATAGAATGGAGGTGTGTGAAGTCATAGAAT